>CM035431.1:98674893-98759893 GCA_020310875.1 Ceratopteris richardii
AGTTTGAGACTCCTAATCTATCTATGTAAAAGCTTGAAATTAACTTTGAGTATATCCTACTAAAAATATTTTTCCTAAAAAGCTTGAACTTAAATTTAAGCCTCATATCCCCTATCATTGTTCCTCAAAGCTTGGCATTTTGTTTAAGCCTCTTATTATTTGAACTACTCTTAGATGTATGATGCTAATGGTTTGTATCTGACTTTAACCTTTTTTAGTATAGGTAAAGACTTGAACTCATATTTCTGTATGTCTCAAACAGTTGTGGAGCAGGTTTGAATTAAGTTGGAAGGTTTTCTAATGAAAGATTAGAGATCCTATCAATATTAAGTTCAAAGTGCTCTCAATCATAGGTGAATGGAATGTCAAAATTAAGTTATTTTTGAGAGTTTGTCCATCAATTTCTTAAATGCTCAAACTTAATTTTGAGCCTCTCTGTTTCAAAATTCTAGAGGTTGCCACTTAACAACTTAAGCTCAAACTTAATTTTGAGCCTCTCTTAATCAAAATTCTAAAGGTTGCCTCTCCCAATCAAAGTCAAATAATGTTTAGAACTTAAGCTCATCATATTCTAGAAGGCTTGGACATAAGCTCAAACTTTACTACATGCTTCTTTCAATCAAAGTTGTATATAGACATGAGATTGACTTTGGTAATTTCTTTTAATCATTACTTAAAAGGTTTGAACATATGATATCTTTTAATAGAGCCATATGATCAAACTTAAATTCAAAGCTCTTTCACTCAAAAGGCTAAATGCTTGAACGCAGCTTTGAGATTCTCTAACTTCAAGTTGAATGGAGAATCTAATCTAAGTTTGAGCTTGTTTATTTGAGCCTCTCGTAAAAGAGTGTGTGAAGATAAGAAACTCAAAATTATGTTCAATTCTATCCCAAAATTTCCTAAAAAATTCGAATAATCAAACCTCTCTCAATCAAAATAATACGATCGATTCAATCCTAACTTGACCAAGTGTATGAAAAAAAGGCTTCAACTTAAGGTTTAACATCTCTTGGTCATTTGAAGTTAAATTCAAGCCTCTATTATTTTGCGTTCCAAAGGCCCAAACTATATTTCAATTCTCTACTTACCTTTCATTGGGAAACTTAAGTTGGAACCTCTTTCAGCCATTTATTTCAAAATAGCAAAAGAGTGCAAAACTTAAAAAGGATACTCTATTTAGCTTTTATATGGAGAGGCTAAAGATTAGGGTCATGTTAATTCAATAATTCAAACACTTGAACTAAGATTAAGGCCTCTCTCATGAAATGGAACCTTGAACTTTAGTTCAAGCTTTTTCTAGTTATATGTTTATAAGCGTAAACTTAAGTTTGAGCCGTTTCTATAATAGATCAGATGTGTTATTGATATAGGAGGGCTGTATTTAACTTTTACCTCGTTCACTCAAAGGATTAGAGGATCAAACTTAAGTTACCACATCTCTCAATCAAAGGTCAATAAAGGTTAAGAGTCTATGATGATAAGATAGGCAAGGCTAAGCCATTTGCCAAAAGGCTTGAACATAAGTATAAGCCTTTGGTATAATACATTAGAGAGGCTGATTAAGATAATGGTCTATGATAGAACTTAAGGCTAAAACTTAAGTTTCAACCTCTCTTACTTAAATTTGAATAGGGGCTTGAACGTAAATTTGTGCTTGCTCCGGTTATGCTCAATTTAATTGGGAGTGTCTTTTCCCCTCATATATTAGAATATTGATATCATGTTCAAGTTTGTTATGTTGTCTTAGTTGTATGATATCTTTGGCTTGAACTTAAATTCAAGACTCTCCAACCTCCTGAGAGATTATAAAAAATGCAACTCACCTCAATTTCCTTAAAGCACCCCATGTGTGCAAACATTCGGAGCACCAGCAATTGGAATTGAACCATCCAACTAATCACTTTCACAAAAATATTCTCTTTTTCTCAACAATTCCATGCCTAAGAAGTAGTGAAGTGGACCAAGGTCTATAAAGGAGTACTTAAGGTGAAGTTGGGTGATGATCAATTGGATGTGTTTTCAATCTATTCCTCTCAAAATCAATTCATCTACATAGAGGATGATTATTGCAAGTAAGAACCTTATTTGATACATGTATAAGTTCGCATCCATAGTGTTCCTTAGAAATCCTTTTGCCTGAAAGAGTTTGTGGATGTTTTCGTACCAGGCCCTGGGAGCTTCCTTATGTCCATAAAGTGCTTTGTGAAGTTTTCATTAGGGGAAAAAATTGAATGTTGCATGGACCTTTTAGATTAAAGAGTGATTAGGGATGGACCAATGAGAAGAGGGTGGTGGCCACAGTCTAGTCCCTTAATCACATAGGGTAGGCATAGGCTTCCCATTTTTTTGTGTGGTCAAATATGCAAAAACCACCTAGAAATGGTGGGTTTCCTCTTGAGAATGGTTTTCAAAATCTCAAAAATCATTTGGAGCCCTTGATTTCTTGAAAGATCCAATGGCTAAGGTGAAATGACAAAAGTCAAGGCATCTTTAATTATAGACCCTTAGATTTTCGTGACAACAAGTGGCTAGGATGAGAGCAATGATTATAACTTGCGTGAATTTACATGTACCATTGGATCAAGCCTTTCATTGGATGGAGGACTTTGAATTCAATAAGTTTTGGGTGCTTACATTGTAGGCCCTTAGATCTAGCCTTGATCCCATGGCTCACATTGCTTGGTCACAATCCAAGGGGGCCTTTTATCTCCAGCCATCGAATGAGGGGTCATATCTAACAGTCGGTGTCCATCAGTGAAAGTAGCTCAGCCCCATTTGCACTCGATTGTTGGATGCTTCAAGCTCAGATGGCTCAAGATTGCAGAGAGTGGCGACGAGCTGAGCCCCATTCCCACAAAAAGTGGCACCCTTCTCTCTAACTTTGAATGAATTTGAACATTATCCATTGATTTAAAATGATCCAATGGTTCAAGATCCTCACCTGTGAGAATTCAAATGAAGTGATCCATCAAATATTATTTTATTTCACAAAACCATTGGTGGTTTCATATGCCTCCTTAAGTTGAGAGATTAAGCTCTTTAATCCCTAAAAATTAGGGATCCTTACAAGGCCCATGCAAGGTCCATTTTTTCCTCTAATGTTATACATTATCTTACTTGCCTTTGATCTTGAAACCTCCGGGTTGTTCTATGTATACTTCTTCTCGAAGATCTCCATCAAGGAAAGGACTTTTGATGCTGAGCTGGTATATGAGCCATTTGAAGTGTGCACTTAAAGCAAGAATGACTCTTATAAATTTAAACCTTGCCAAAGGTGCAAAGGTTTTTTCATAATCAATACCATATGTCTGCTTATAACTCTAAGTTATAAGTGCTACTCTATATTTTTCCAAGGTACCATGTGATTTGTACTTAACTTTGTACAACCACTTAACTCTAATAGCTTGTTGATTTCTAGGCTTTAGAACAAGTGTCCAAGTGTTGTTCTTGTCAATTGCATCTATCTCCCTTTGCATAGTTTTTGCACACTAAGGTTGATCTTGAGCTTCTTTGAAGTTGGAAGGCTTTGGAACTTGTTCAATCTGATGCATAAGTGCATAATTCACATAGTGACTTTGTTCAAGTTGATGCTTCTCAATGAGCCTTCGAGATCTTCTAGCTTGGGGAGAATTACTTGCTTCTGAGTTTTACTTGAAAATAATTGTGTCCCTCTCTAAAATGTAGATGGGTGGACTCAAACTTGAACTTGGAGCTTTGGTTTAGTACTTTAAAGCTTCATCAAGCTTGACATCTTTTGAAATGGTGATGGAGTAGTTCTCAAGTTCATATAGTTTTAATGCCTTAGATTGTTCACCATAGACAATAAATAGATGTTTCTTGGACGTAGATTGCAACTTATATCCACCTTCCTTGGGCACATGTACGAATGCATCACTTTGAAATAATCCAAAGTAGTTTCCATTGGGCATGCATCCATAATAGACTTCAAATGGATTCTTGTTTTGTAATGCACTTGTGAATCCTCTATTGATGATATGAACTGGAGAGTGTACAACTTCATCCAAAAAATTGAATGGTAAGGCTTTTCTGTGGAGCATAGTGCATGCCGTTTTAATGGTACTTCAAATCTTTCTTTCAACTAATCCATTTTGAGATGGATCATGAGGTTGATTTACTTGTCTCTTGATGCCCTTTTCTTCAAGAAAATGTCAAATTCATGGTTGATGAATTCTCCACATCCATCTAATATAATGGTTTTGATTGATTTTGATGCCTTGTTCTCAACTTGATAGATCCATTCTCTTAATTTAGAAAATTTATCTACCTTAGACTTGAGAAAAAAGACCCATATATATCTTATCTGATCATGAGAAAGAAGTGAAGTGATCCACTAAATGATGGGGTATTCATTGATCCATAGAGATCTATGTGGACTAGGACTAGAGGGTTCCTTGCTCAAGTGGAAGCCTCTTTAGGAACAAGAGCCCTATGTTTCTTGCCTTGAATTCAAGCTTGGTAGATATCTTCAACTCGCCCAATCTTGGATAACCCCTTCACCATTTGAGATGTTGAAATCTTACTTAATTATGATGCATCTCCATATCTCTAGCGCTACAGGCTAGAAATTAACTCCTTACAAAGAAATCATGAAAGCTTGTATAAGCCTTTGTCTTCAACTCCTTGGGCTATGATATGATTAAAGGAAGTTCGAACTTAGCCTACTCTCCCGAACTTGAATTAATTAAAAGAAAAGTACAAGTGAAGGGGACTAGTGCCCACGGGATACCCCGAATCCCATAGAGCAAGGGTACCTTTTACAGAGTTTAGATGGCATTACAAAGATTTAATCACCTCTCATCACCCTCATGTGGGGCCCACTTGGGTTTAAGCTTGTTGTTGATCAAAAGGAGCACTTGATGATGCCTGAAGGGGGGGGGATTTCTTACACTTAGTGATTCTTTTGCCGAGGAGGAACAGTGATTTCTCAATCGACCACTCTTTGGAGGAGTCACCAAAGTTAGAATCACATCTTTCTTGCCAGATCTTCCATAGTACCTCCCCTCTGATCGCATTCTAGAGAGTCATGGAGCGGCCTATCGCTTCTCCTAGCAGAGCTTATTTCCAACTGATATGTTTCTGGAGTCTAATTTTCTTTCCGACAATTTGTGTGAGTGTGTTGGAGTTGGGACAAGTAAAGAAGTTGTGAGAAACGTCTTCGATGGACCTGGTAGCAGCATTTGCACCAGGAAGGCATCCCACAAATTTTTCTAGCCTTAAGGTTGGTCCAGATTCCACTATGGAGAATTTGCCATAAGAGGACAGAGTTTTTGATATTTATGAGGGGGTGCCAGATAGCCATGAACTTCATGTCCCACCGACATACACCACTTCTTATTGAGGTTAACCTAATGATCAATGGTTTATTTAATGTTCAGCATTTTTGTTAGGCAAGTACCATTGTGCCAACTGAGACCAAGCAAGCTTAGAGTGTCATGCCCCATGAGAAGGCAAACTTTAGATCGGTCCCAGGGAGACGTCTCCTTTGAAAAGTATTCCTTTCTTCATAGGTAATGTTAACGCTAGGGTCAATGTCCTCAAAGTTGATCCACTAGTTGTTGTCTTGTTTCCGGATTCGATGTTTCCATTTTTTGAAGCCTTTGTCCCATAGCGTCTGGTGTTTCAAATGTTCCAAGATTCCACGATCTGATGCCATGGATCGAAAACCAAATAGAGTCGTTTTGTCTAATACCGATTGCCCACTTCTAATCTTCACTTATTCTTGTGAAGCATTTGACTTTATTCCAACTTTTCCATAGGGAGCACACAAGATTCAAGCCTTTCGGGAAGAATGGGATCAGGGAAAACAAAAGGGTCAGAATGTCAAGATTCTTCTAATTCAAGAATCCCACAAAAGTCAACGCGTTCTTGTTTATGAAGATCAACTTGGCCCACGAGGTCTCCTTATTGCACCGTGCCTTAATTATCCATTTTGCCGCAAATTTGTTACCCTTGCACCCAATGTCCAAAATGCCAAGGCCCCCACTATCTCTTTCGCTAGTGCAGATGGACCACTTGGTTTTAGGCAACCCCTCCTATTGTGGTCGCCCGTCCAAAGGAAGTTTCTACAAATACTTTCCAGTTTGGATAGCTCTTGCTCTTTGGATCTCCAACAAGAGACAAAGTAAATGGTCGACGATATGAAGAACATGTTGATAACCATTGCGCAACTAGCGAGATTGATTTGCATACCTCTCCAATAGTTTAACTTGTTTTCGATTCTAGACAATACCCAGTTCCACCCTTGCTCCATCGAGATACCAAATCCCAAGCGAATCCCAAGAAGTCGAAAAATTCGGCCCTGCGAAATGTTTTGATAGCCATGATCAATGAGACGATCAGACTGGATCCCGACAACAGCTCTAAAGCGGTCTTAGAGTGGTTGATTTTGGATCCACAGGCTTCGCAAAAAGTATCCAAGCATCTAGAAAACGTCTCCAAGCTATTACTATCATTGTGGACAAACGCGTTCATATCATCAGCAAAAAGTCTCATGGTGATCTAGTCGTGGTCATGAGGCAACCAAAGGCCTTTGATATTACCTGCTTCCACTTGTTGTTCCACCAGCCAGCTAAGCCCTTTCATGGAAATGGCAAAGAGAAGGGGAGCCAATGGGCACCCTTGTCTAATCGATCTTCTTAGTTTGATCATCTTTGAAAGTTGGCCACTAACATTAATTTGAGTCGATGCGTTTCCTAGAAGGGTCGAGATCATCTTGGTGAATTTTTTACTCCATCTGAGATCTTTAAATGACTGCAAAATATAGTCCCATTCTAGCTGATCGTAGGCTTTGTCAAAGTCGATCTTGAGGAAAACCACATCTTGTCTTCACTAATGTGCGAAGTCGATACCTTTCCAGATATCTATAATCGCTTCCAAAATTGACCTGCCTTTGACAAAACCTTTTTGGTCCTTGCTTAACCATGCTCTCAAATGCCTCAAAATTATGTTGGCTATGACTTTGGCAATGATCTTATATCCCGCTTAGAGCATCGCAATCAGACGCCAGTTCTCAATTCTGTTCTTTTCCCCTTTTTGTGTATTAACTTGATGATGCCATTTTTGAGACAAGTCGAAAGCATGCAAAACTAGAGCGCCTCTTGCCAAACGAGATGAAGAGGGGTGGCAACCACCAATTTGAAGGACTTAAAGAGCTCATTAGTCAGCCTGCCGGCCCCAGGCGTTTACCACAAGGGAGGTCATCAATGACTTCATGATTTCTTCTTCCGAGATAGGGGCATCAAGCAAGAAATGAAGGTTGTGTGGGATCTTATGAGAGGATACCCTAGATGGAAAGGGGGGTCGATATCCCTAGGAGTCTCGTACAGTACTCTTCAATGATCCCAAAAGTTTCTTCTTTCATATTTCATACATTACCATTTGGGTCTAGCAATAGGGGGATCGATTCTCTATTTTGTTTCCTTTTAAGGATGCGGCACATTTCTTTCGTGGGTTTGTCAGCTTTGCCAACCCACCACTCCTTACAGAAAATTTGTAAATTTTTCCTTTGTATTTCTTCCACGTATCTCAGCAGCACTCTGATTTTTTGTAGACCTTTCTAGGATTGAGCTTTTCCTTTGTTCACTTCCTCCTCAAGTCTCCAGAGTCTATGATATAGAGCTTCTCTATGTGCCCGCCAAAAAATCTCGAGCATCTTCCTGGTTCTTATCATGATCTACCGCGAATTTTTGATCGCACATCTCCAGCACTTGGTTGGGGATGAGGAGGAGGCGAACACCTCCTTCCACACTTCAGCAATTTCTTGATGGACAGAGGGGAGAGATAAGAAGGTCATGCAAGAATGGAACCAAGGAGCCTTACGAATTTTGGTGATAGGTTGGAAAGAAATACTGATCATGTAGTGATCAGAGATGGCAAGCTCAGGGCATTGTGAGAGGGAAGGGTGGCCGCAATGATGAATAATGTTCTGAGCAATGTAGCTTCTATCTAGTCTAGATTTCCTCAGGTCATCGCCCACTTGGAGATTTGACCACAAAAAGCCATTCGAATCTTTGAATTTGACCAAATCCAAGTGTAGTTTGGTTTTGTCCCACGTCTCTTTTTCCCGACTGTCGATGACCCGAACCTTGCCATTCCATCTATTTGCAGGGTCCTCAACCATATTGAATTCACCACAAATTAGCATGTTGTGCAGGAGCGAGTCCAAGGAGGCCCAAGTGTTTAGTCTCTCCATCTCCCCATTAGGGGCATACATAGAAACTAAAGTAAATTGAAAGGGGGCACCAAAGGAAATGGCAATCCATCGATGGCTCTGGTCTTCAATGGAGTTCTCAAGCTTTTCAAACCAGAATTGATTTATACCAATTACCATCCCATTGGACCTCGGGGGTTGCGACTTCAAAATCCAAAGATGGGTCAAGGAGACATGTCCAAGAGGTTTCTGGAGGTCTACCCCATCAATTTTAGTCTCTTGAATATAGATAAGTTCTAGGTTTAGGCTAATATCCCGAAGCCATTGACCAATGATGATCACTCTTGAGGGGTCGGTTAGTCTCTAGAGTTTAATGAGATGATGATCATTGTCGTGAGTTACCCTCTTTGCAGGAGGGGGCCTTATCCTTTCTCTTCTTGGATTCATCTTTCTTTTTCGCTGGGGGGTCTTGACTTAGCAATTTGTTCTTGTGGGGGCTTTTCCAAGGTAGCTCAATAGTTTGTTTTCCCTTGTGGGAGGCCTCCTGTTGGAATGAATAGGAAACCATTTGCGGAATAGTCGATCCAAAGATGGAACTTTCACTATCCGTCTTATCTTCCTTATTAGTGGTAAAGTCTTCTTCTTTGCTTTTAGTGTAACCCTCCTGGTAGATTTCTTTATTGTCAGGCATCTCTAGGGCTTTGTCGCTGGTGTCCACCTCAAATTGGTTCCCATCGGGGTAATCAAGCTCATTAATCTTCCTTTCCACATTGCAATACAAGTTGTTTTGGGGGGGGGGGGTATCTAGCACACGGTTTCGCTTAGGTGTCACCATAGGGCTTCTTTTCCTTCTTCTTGTGACTTCCATGAACCTGTCTACATTGGCTTCTGGGTTATGAGGGCCCTTAACTTCCTCTTTGTTCGTCGAGCGATTCAGTGTCCCATTGTTATCTTGAGTGTTTCTGGAGGCTTGTTGTTTTTGTTTGCTTTTTTTTTCTCAGTGGGCAATCTTTAATCATGTGGCCTTATTGGACACAACAAAAGCACACGTTAGGTAGGTTTCTGTAATTAATGTCTTGTTCCGAGACATCCCCTTTGCCCAAGTCCACTTTGATCTTTGATGGAAGTGGCGTGCTGAGGTCAGCCTTGACACAGATTTGAGGGTTCCACCGAATGCTGAAAGAATGTCTCGCATCTTCGTAAATGAGACCCCCAACATCCTCCCGCATAGCCAATAGCTTGTCGATAGGAGAAACAATGTCCCACACAAAGTTGTACAAGAAGTAAGGCAGGTTAGTGAGCTCGACCCAGAGAGGGTACCGGAGAGATTTGGATTTGTTGAGAATAAAATCAGGGGACCATCTGAACAAGCACATGGTCACCCGCCCGAGTTGCCAAGTTCGGACACTGAGGGCTCGAAAACGGCATATCTTCATTCTCAAAGTCTAGCAACATATGGCTAGCCGGTAAGAACTGATCAAACTTACGAATGATCAACCCGTGTGAGAACCACTCTTTGCGAAGCCACAGGCACACAATTTTGAGCGGAGGCCTAGGGCCAAACACTTGTCCAATGAGACAAACTTTCTTGAGCTCTTCTTGCATTGACAGCATTGCAGATCTACTAAGAGAGACCAAGGTAGGCTCAACACCCTCGGAGGCCCCATGGGCGACACAAGATCCCCCCTCCAAAATAGGGGCTAGGTTGCTTCTCATGAGGGAGGGAGATACCAGAGCCATGACAAGGACCCCGAATTACGCATCAGAGAGATAATTCTGGGAAGACCATGAACCACACAGAAAAACACTCCACCTTTAAAACTTCAGTCAAAAAATGATTCCCATTTTTTTCGAAAATGCTCGATGATCCGTCATTGCCTTAATAGAGGGGGATTCATACACAAGTTGGTTACAAATAGAACATTTGATAAGGCTTTGCATTCTCTTGGATGTTTGTAATTTGTACTTTTTACTTTCCTTCTACTCGAAGACTATTGTTATAGCATAATTAAACTTCATGAACTAGAGCACAAATGGGAAACTGAGGAACATCATCTTCAATGCCATCTGCATCACCCTCAGTAACTATATTTGCAGTTGTAGTAGGATGTTTTTCAACACCTTGCACAAATATTCCAGAGTCCATTTGGAACAAATACATGGTGCATCATATATGCCCATAATGGGTAATTGGTACCATCCAACTTATCCTGAACCGCAAACATATGGAATACATCACTACTTTCAACCATGCCCATTGACTAAAATACCCTAATGTAGAACAATGATTCTATCTCAAAACATTGAATAGAACTACCCTATTGAGTTCTGATAAGCCTATAGGAGACTTTGAGCTGCTTATACTAAAAAACCAAAACCTATATATATATATATATATATATATATATATATATATATATATATATATATATATATATATATATATATATATATATATATATATATATATATATATATATGTGTGTGTGTGTGTGTTTGGCAAAAAGAGACAAAATTGTATGCACAAAAACTATGATACTGCCTTCATAGGCTGAAACGAGGTCATATTGTGACATCAACACCACATACTGAAGCGATTTTGAACTACTAACCACCAGAGTATGCTCACCAATTCTCGTGGAATTTTGAGACTATAACTGGAGGGGTGTTGATGATGCTCTAGATGAAGCGGCAACCTACTTTGATACCAATTGTTGGAGTTTGAGGTCCATTGAAGCATGCAAAGAGCACAAGGAAGAAGAAGAAACTTGGATCACAACACACAAGACTTGATGTATTACCAAGAGAATACACAACGATAAGTAACCCGTTAGATTTATAGGTGTATATTCAAGCAAGGGAAAAAAACCTCCTAAAGAAGGAAAAAAGTGCCATACTGGTCCTAGTGTGTTCACACACATCACTACCGAAATATATCAACAAGGAGGTCTTGACCACTAATATCCTCGGTCTTGCCAATATAATTCTTGGGAGCTCAAGGAGTCAAGATCTAGAAGTAAGTACTTCCATGTTCCTCTTCTAATTCTAGTCTTGTTCCTTGCTCTAGTCTCGCCTATTCTAGAATTTTGGATGTCACATCTTGGCCTCTTATAATCTCATAGTATGAGATCTTGTCCAATCATTTCTTATACCCAGCTCATCTTGCTCAAGGGAGTTTTTTTAATTTAGATATCTCTCTTGATACCTACGATCTTGGGTTCTGGGATCTCTTCTATCATTTCTAGTCCAATTATGCATACCTATCAGTCCTTTGTTGTGGGATGTCTTGTAATAGGTCTATATTCTTTTAATATTGCCCTTGTGTTGTTGACTATGTAATCAAAAGCATATTTTCAAAATCTTGTTCAAGTCCAATCATAGGGCACAATCTCGTGCTATGTTAACATTTTGGCAAGACTAGCATATCAAGTTAGTGTCAAGAATGATGGATTCCCAAATATCAAATTTACTTTGAAAGATATATAAAAAACTCCAAGATTTTGAGACAATGTTAGTACAAGATTATCGCTGAGTTGTAGAATTTGCATCCCAAGTTAGAAACTTATTTCAAGGATCCACATATTAGGAAGAATATCTAGTTAATCAATTTTAAAGTGGTCTTAGAGATAAAATAAATTATCATCTACTCTCTATGTCTCAAGTAAATAATTTAGATGAGGCTATCAAGCAAGTGTTTTATGTGAGAATCAAGTATTCAAGGACAACCAAGTTAAAGTTGAAGATGTGTTGAACAATGAAGATGACCTTGCTTAAGGTTCTCAACCATTGATCTATGAGGTCTGATGAAGTGCAACCATCGATGTGGAGAATATACATAAGGATTGTTTTATTCATTAATTTCATGGGACTTATGTGATGACATTAAGGATCTCATGTTAACCATGCCCAAGGTAAATACTATCAATGAGTTCATGAATCAACCAATTGAGAATTATGATAGATTATTTGATAAAAAACAAGAGAAGAAGACTTCCATTGAAGATTGGAAATACAACTTTACCTGAATCCCACAACAATACATGTTGGAAGAATCTCAGCTGGAGCCCATGAAATTGGATAACATCAAGGTTAGGAGACTTACATGAAGTAAAATACAGCATCACAAAGATAATGGATTATGCTTTTATTTTGGATATCATGACCATATGGTATTCAAATTTCCTAAGAAGGAAAAAAAGTTGGAATTAGGAGTTCCAAAATCTCCATATCATATTAACAGTACCATTTACAGGGTCAAAATAGGAGTACATTCCACCATGAGATTCACGGTTTTGTACCTAGATATGCTTCAAATAGTTTTAAACTTCATCAAGTGGATATCCTTCATCATCAAGTTCTAGTACCACATATCAAGAACTCTACAAAGATTACCAGCTATAAAGATTCAAATCTTGGAATATCACCATTCAAGGCTTGTGAATTCCACAAGAAGAGCCCAATGAATCCCGAGCTAGAGAACATGGTCACTCCTTGTGGTACTCTTTGCTTAAGGGGGAGATAATACCATGCAGACACATGAAGAAACATTGAAAAAGCCTAGATTATGTATTGAATTACTATATCTCATGATTGGTTCGAAATTTGTAGAAACTAATGTGACATTACATCCAAAATGTGTCGAGACCCTAAGATCAATTGTTTATTTCCTTGATTTTGACATCTAGAGATCTTCTTTTGAATTGATGACATCATCAATGATAACACAATTTCATAACTACCCTTGAACACCTATATAAGAAGGCCTTCTCCACTCATATCCTCAATCTTGCTTATACAAGTATTATGATTTCAAGGTGTCATGATATCCAAATAAGTACTTTCCATATTTTAGATCTAGTTGTGGTCTTGTTCCTTGTTCTAGTCTTGTCTAATCTAGTATTCTTGACATCATCTCTTGTCCTCTTGTAATTTCATAGTATGAAATCCTAACCAATTATTTCTTGTACATTGTCCATCTCCCTCAAGGGAGTTCTTGTAATTCAGATATCTTACTTGATACCTACGATCCTAGTTTATGAATCTCTTGTATCCTATGTAGTCCATTTATCCATACATATGAGCCTTCGACCTTGTAATAGTTCTATATTCTTGTATTATTTCCCCTACATGGGTGACCTTGTAATCAAAACCATATCTTCAAAATCTTGTTCAGGTCCAACTAGAAGGCACAATCTAGTGATCTCCTGATATGTGGAGCCCCTCAATTAATGGCTAGCTATCTAATGGAGCAGATTTCTACAAAAAGTTTTGAGCCCCCTACTCTACACCTTGCATAGAATTTCAAGGCATTTGATCACATGAAGCTTCTTTTTCCTTTTCGATCACAATACTCATTAGTAATTAGTTTCAACCTTCAATATTCCAAATTCTATCTATTCACACATGACAAATGCACAAAAAATAATCTTCGTTGTTCCACCTTTATGTCTCAATAGATGAGCAACACAACTCTGTAATCTTCTTATTTCCCAAGTAGAATTCAAAGATATCTTTTGTTTGCTACTTCTCCCTTGTCTCAAATCATCCAAGGAATATCATATGAAATAATGTTGAATCAAGTTCCGACTACAAGAGAATCAAGGTTTTTTGAGAGACATAAAATGAACAAAAAATGATGGGTCTAGCCATATACTTCAACAAAATAATTTGCGATGAAAAGCATGATCTTGGTTGATAGATTCATATTTCTATTAGTATACTGGTTAATATACTAGTTGGGAAGAGAGCTTTTTGTATTTGCAAAAACAATATGTTTTTATAGTCATGTTCTGCAATGACTATAGTTTCTCCCATAGGCAGGATTGCATGGCAACCATTTCGAGAGTCTCTCCCTCGAAAAGCCCAGGTCTTGACGGCCTCACAAATGAATTTCTCAAATCCTTCAGACAGGTGGTGGCCACTCCATTGCACTTGGTTTGGCAAGAGGCATTAGCTTTTGGTGCGCTTCCCGAATGCCTAAACAATGGTGTCATAAAGCTTATCCATAAAAAAGATAAAAAGAATAGGATCGAAAACTAGCACCGATCACGATGCTTCAAATTGGGTACAAGATTCTTGCAAAAGTAATTGCCAACAAAATATCCTACCACTTGAAGAGGTGGCTTTGTGAGGACCAAAAAGGATTCATCAAGGGTAGATCAATATTGGAAGCTATTATTGATATTTGGGAAGGTCTCGATTTTGCAGAAGAGTTCGAGCAAGAATTGCATGTGTAATCCCTCTACTAGCAAGAGAAGCTGCATTTGTGCATAATCCGTAAGTACTCATTCTTTGAATGTAACATATAATTTGATTCCAATCTCCCCATCTATATATAGGACCAAAAAATGACATAAGAGTGACTTCAGAGTTCGGAGGCACATACAAATCCTCTACAATAAAGAGACCACAACCAGCACTAGTGATAGCGGATGGAGAAATCCTATAGCGATTACCCAAAAAGTTAAAAACCTCTCCATATAAAGGAAGTGATCCTCAATTCCATCCTCCATATCTTCTTCTATCATATGTTTGTACTAGAGGACGATCACGAGTTGGCAATGGATATTCTTCAACCATTTTAGTCTCTAAACTAGGAGGTAAAGGATTTTGAGAAACCTTGGTTTGTAATTGATAAACTTCATGTCCATAGCATGTACGAGGTGTATTAGCATCATCAGTAGGAGAACTATCATCATCATCATCATTGAGAAAATATTCTATATGTTAAGTATAATTTTATTTTCTATATGATTTTCAAACAAAATAATGACCTTAATTTATGGAATCAATACATACCCAAGAATTATCACGTTGATCAAGTGGTGCCACATGCACAAAAATACCATAATCTACCTCATGTTCAATACATTCCAATTGTGGTCTTCG
This sequence comes from Ceratopteris richardii, assembly GCA_020310875.1. NCBI lineage: Eukaryota > Viridiplantae > Streptophyta > Polypodiopsida > Polypodiales > Pteridaceae > Ceratopteris > Ceratopteris richardii. The sequence continues at coordinate 98,689,955 of CM035431.1, forward strand.
ATACGTGCCATAGCAAAAATTACACCAACATATAATATGTTTATGATAGTAAAAATCATCATAATTCGTATCGAACGACACATGTGAAGTCATCGCATGGGTAGGAGGTGGTGGAGTAACCTTTGATTGATCAGAATCTAATTATAATATAATAATAAAAAACATACATCAATCATGTATGTATCTATCAAATATTAGAGTTAAAAGTTTGTTATACTTATAGTAAGTAGTCCTTGCATGATTTGGAGATGGTGGTGGATTTCCCTTGGATTGATCAAAATCTAATTTTGTAGCAAAAAAAAGGTACTAGATAGTAATAATCTGATAATTTACATAGGTACATATTTGCATGTATACAATTTACACATACACACATATTCATGTATCCACAGATACACTGAAGGACATATAAATACACATACAAAATTATAAATGTATGACATGTGTATATATGTATGTATGTATGTATATATGTATGTACATATGTGTATGTGTATGAATATGTGTGTATGTGTGTTTATATATGTGTATGTGTATGCTTATGTGTTATGTATGTATGTGTATGCATGTGTATCTGTGTGTATGTGTGTATGTGTATGTATTTGCATATGTTTATTTTAATATATTATTTTTAATAATGCTACATATATATATATATATATATATATATATATATATATATATATATATATATATATATATATATATATATATATATATATATATATATATATATATATATATATATATATATATATATATATATGTATGTATATATATATATATATATATATATATATATATATATATATATATATATATATGTATGTATATATATATATATATATGTGTGTGTGTGTGTGTGTGTGTGTATGTATATGTGTGTGTATGTGTATGTCTGTGTGTGTATATGTGTGTGTATTTGTATGTGTGTGTATGCATATGTATGTCTATGTGTATGTGTATGTATGTATGTGTAAGTGTATGTATGCATGTGTAAGTGTATGTATATGTGTGTGTATGTGTATGTTTGTGTGTATATGTATGTGTGTGTATGCATGTTTATAAATGTGCATGTATTTACTATGTATGTTTATATGTATATGTGAGCATATGTGTCTGTGTATGTATGTATGTGTACATGTATGTGTAAGTATGTATGTGTAAGTGTATGTATGTAAGTGTAAGTGTATGTATGTGTGTCAACATATGTGTGTAAATGTATGTGTGTTTGTGTGTATGTGTGTTTATAAATGTGTATGTATTTATTATGTATGTGTGTGTATGTATGTGTAGGTGTATGTGTATGTATGTATGTGTAATTGTATGTATGTGTAATTGTATGTATGTGTAGGTGTATGTATGCATGTATGTTTATATGCATGTTTATAAATTTAAAGTTTTTTTTATAGAATAATCCTTTTTTTTAGATTAAAATAACATAAGATGTTGTATGGTAGAAAAAAATAAGAGAAGAGTTGACATACCACCTGAGACATGGCAATATTTTCACAAATAGCTACGTCTTCAAGAATCATTTCCTCAGTAGAAGGTATACAAAATAGTTTATATTATTATGAGTTATAATTCTCATATGTTTTATAAATATTTTACATTTAATCTATGTACTTTTGTTTCATTAAATAAACATAGTCTGCTACAAAGAAGAGATTTGATTCATGTCATGTGTCACGCTTATGCCAACTGCACCATCATGGTCATGTTGCGACATTTGTAAGTATATGTATTATTGCAATTATTTTTTATTTTAATTAAAACACTAATCATTAATCTATTTTATTTATTTCAATGTAGCAAAATTATTATGGTCGTTATTTTATGAAAAATAAAATCAATTTTGCTACATGTTGTGGATATCGACGTCTAATTGAGTACATACGAGATCATCCAGTTGCTTTTGTGAGTATTATTAAATTTGATATAATTTATTTTATATGTATTGATGTTTTATATGTTTTATTTATTTATGTTTGTTATATGTAATACAAGAGTATTATAGATAGGTAGATGTGGATGAAGTGGAGAGATTGACACAGGAGGGATGATATCAATCATCACGGAGTACTAACCCCTCTACCCATGATGCCCCTTCAGATACATATGATCATGATGATGTGGATGATCATGATCACATAGGGGATCTAGATGATTGACATTTTACATTGGATGTATTATTTACATTGATATATATATATATGTGTGTGTGTGTGTGTGTGTGTGTGTGTATATATGTGTGTGTGTATATATATATATATATATATATATATATATATATATATATATATATATATATATATATATATATATATATATATATATATATATATATATATATACATATATATATATATATATATATATATATATATATATATATATATTCTCATTTAACGTTTTTAATTGTGTCTATGGTACTAATTAATGACAAAAATTTGCTAATGATTTTTATTATATTTTATATTTAACATGTGGTTTATTACTTTAATTGTATACTTTATTCATATTACATGTATGTTTGTGTGTATATATGTTAGTATGTGCATGTAGTTCTGTGTGCATATGTATGTATGCACATGTAGGTATATATCTATGTGTGTGTGTATGTGCATGTATGTGTGTATTTGTGTGCATATGTGTATGTGTACGTGTATATGTGTATATTTATATGTTTATGTGTATATGTAGGTGTATGTGTATGTGTGTGTATGTGTCTATATATGTGTCTATATATGTGTATATATGTATGTGTGTATATGTAGGTGTATGTGTATGTGTGTGTATGTATCTATATATGTGTATATGTATGTGTGTATATGTATGTGTGTATATATATGAGCATGCATGTGCATGTGCATGCATGTGTATGTGCATGCATGTGTATGTGCATGCATGTGCATGTGTATAAGCATGTGTCTATGTGGGTATGTGTATGTGTATGTGCATATGCATGTGCATGTGCATAAGCATGTGCATCTCCATAAGCATGTGTATAAGTATGTGTTTATGTGTGTATGTCTATGTGCATGCATGCATGTCCATGCATGTGCATGTAGATATGTTTGTGCATATGCATGTGTGTGTATGTGTATGTGTATGTGTAAGTGTATGTGTGTGTATGTGCATGTGTATGTGTGTGAATATGCATGTATGTGCATGTGTATGTGTATGTGTGTGTATGTGTATGTGCATGTGAATGTCTAAGTGTGAGTATGTTAGTTAATGAAAACAAAACAGTTTAAATGACATACAAACAATGATAATTATACTTATGATAATTAGCCATATATTACGCTTGGTGAAGAGAGAGAGAGAGAGAGAGAGAGAGAGAATAAGAAGAAGAAGAAGAAGAGAGAGAGATTGAGAAAGAGAGAGCTTGAGCTTGTATGCACATCATAGATATGAATATTGGATCACTCTTTGATCAGATGGATGCAAAGTGACAATCAAAGATTGATCCAACATATTTTTCAAATTTTGGTCAAAAGCAACCATCACATAAGCAATGTGTAGAAGTTGTACAAGTGATTCTCAAAACCAATGCATATGGGATGTTTTTAAGCTTCTCATATTTCAATTAACATCACTAATAGCTTCGAAAATAGCTATGATCGGAGTTTTGATTAAATGATGGTGTGCACTCGATGCTCAATGCAAACAAATGTGCAATCACATTGCAAAGAAAGTGTGTTGCTTTAATCATTGCCATGCCCCCATATTCCTTGTAGTGTATGTTAAGGCTCAAATGGGTACAAAGCTAGATTCCACTTGTGGTGAAGATCGCAAAAGTCAAATTTCTCAAGAAATGAGTGGGATAAGTGACATAAGAAATGAAAAGAGAAGTACAAAGACAAGAACAATTCATATGATAAGATGCAAGACTGTAATCATAAAAACAGATAAGAAAAGAAATCCAACTTGGAAAAAGAATGCCTACACACCAAGCTAAGTCTCTCAAGAAGAAATTAAGTGGAATGGTTAGCTCCCTCTTTCAATCTAACCCACAACATCACAATCGAGAGTTAGAGATTAAATTTAGACCTAAAGAACATGAAGAAGTAAGTCTCCAACAAGAGAGTCAAAGAGGGGGCTTGATATTGGCAATCTTGATGCCATAGCATCTACAAATGCCACTAAAAACATATCAAAATAGGATAACAATGAGACCATCTCTCGAACATTGTGAGAAGTGCTATCCTAGAGCCCAAACTTGAAAGGGAAACACTTTGCATTGTCGTGGAATGATGGAAGTGGCTCAATGCTTGTTAGAAAAGGTGTCGAACCCTATTTTTAATATGCATATACATAAGCCCTTCTTCCAAAAAATGGCATATCCCTTTAATTATCCACACATTCAAAGATCAATCATCTTCAAGGGCAATGGTGGGCAAACAAATTCCTTTAGAATAGAAATTCGCATGCTTCTCCCCAGACAATAAGAACCTAGGATATGAAATTTCTTTTATAAGGACCTAAAGAAAGGGAAAATACACATACACTCCAAAAGAGATGCTCTCTCACAACGAGCTAGAGAAGCCTTTGTAAGAAGCTCCAATAAAAGAGCAAAGATAGAAGGCATGTATGCAAGCCAACTTTTCCTCACCACTCATGAATGACCAAGATATTGATTCCAACATCCTAGATTGAAGCATTATGATGACATACACAAAGAGATGAGTCTCTTTTTCCTCCCAACCATATGCCTCTATATATAAGTGCTCTAATCAATGAGGACCACTCTTTTAGAAAAGTAGTATCAGTTGAGAACCATCCTTTTTTTAATCAATCCACACTATTCTTTTGTATATTGATTCTCCACCACTCTTTATCTGGAAAGGTGCCAGTTAGAAAGAATGGTCCACAATGCTCCAGCTCATGGAGCTCTTAGGCAAAACCTTGCTATCTATAGGTTTTGAACTCAAGACCTCTTCCTTTCCCCCCTTAAGTCTTGTTCACTAAGCTAGGTAAATTCTTTATCTTAAAGAGTATATGAACCTTTGCTTAGGTCTAGTCTCTAGATCTTTGGCCATACATACAAGTGCACAAATGGTGCCTAATTTTAGATATGTATGAACTGACTTGACCCTTAGATCTAGACTTACTTATGATGACGTACACAGGGAGATGAGTCTCTTTTTCCTCCCGACCATATGCATCGATATATAGCTGCTTTAATCAATGAGGACCACTTTTTTAGAAACGTAGTATCATTTGAGAACCATCCCTTGTCCTTAAGACTTATCCATTAAGCTAGGTGAATTCCTTGTCTTAAAGAGTATATGAACCTTTTCTTAGGTCTAGTCTCTAGATCTTTGGCCATACATAAAAGTGCCCAAATGGTGCTTGATTTCAAATATGTCTGAACTGATCAGACCCTTAGATCTAGACTTACTTTATTACATAGATATTGATGAATCTTGTCAGGGGGGCTTGTGGAATGGGGTGCAAGAATGCACATGGAGAAAGTTACATATGGCAAAACCTCCCTTTATAGAGGTTGAGGTGAGGACACTACAATAATTGACAAACTTAGATGTCCAAATTATTAGCAACATAAGTGAGGAAGTTTTTATTGTGAGAATGCCAACCCAAATATCTTGCCAAGGTTTAAGAATACCACTCTATTGAGATCCAAGAAGCATAGCCAAGGTGCTTTGCAAGGGACCTTTGATGATTTCAAAAAAGTTAAATTGAAGTGCACTCTCATTCTACAGGGGTTAGTCAAATTGAAGTCTCACTATTGGGATAATATAGCCATGCAAGTAGGCATAGATCGAAAAACTACTAAGTTTGAAACTCATGTAAAACACATACCCTTACACAAAGTGGGTGAATATAGTCAAGGTGATAAGGGCAACACATGTATATCCGTCACGTTCAATGATCACACCATCAAGGAGATAATTCACTCAAGGGTTGGCATAGCCATGGCTATGAAATCCTTGAGGATCAAGTGGGGTATATCAACCCATCTGAAGCTCACTTTTCTGGGTGTTGGTGTTACTATCAATCTCTTTGCAATTTCCTTCCAAGACAAGAGGAGTATACTGGTTGTAGTAGTTCATATTGAGAGTGCGGTGTCACCTCTTTGATTATTCGTGCAAGCTTCTGCAAACATTCAAGATGCAAGTCGAATATGTGAAATATTGATGGAAGGGGAAGATCATGAGGACGATTGAGGTTTCAGGAAAGAAGTTAGGTTACATGTAGTGGAAAATTACCTCTTATCACGGCCACGTGGAATTACTTTTTTTCTTTGAGAGTACAATGAATTGGAAATAAACACTCACACACCTAACCTCATAAGGTAGAGGCATCCATCATGAGAGACGCATGGACATGTCCAGCCAAGACGTGAACTTAGGACTTCCTCCGTGTCAGCCACCAGGCTACGCATAAGATTCTTGGCCGTGTCCAAGTCTGTGTAACCAAGTGGTTTGATGCCTTGAGTCTTAAGGAAGGCGTCCTAAGTTCAAGTCTTAGCTAGACATGTATCTATGAGTTTCTCACAGATGAATGCATGTACATTACGAGATGAATGCATGTACATTACGAGGTTGTGTGAGGTTGTGTGTCTGAGTGTGTTTTCAATTCATTGTACTCTAAAAAAACAAAAAAAAAAACATTCCTGGCCGTTTCCCCTGTCGGGGGCATTGACCTACGCAATGAACGGAAGCATTACATAATTTGTTTTTACACTGTGCAGAACACTGCAGATATGAACGAGCGGATTTTGCTTGTGTATTCGAATTAAGTGCCTTTGTGAGACGTCATGAGATGAGGATCACGATTCACCAGTGTCGTTTCTTCACCCAAAAGTCAAAAGCATATGTTCATATTTTCTTCATCAAGCATTTTCGGTGCATACTGACCAATCATCCTATGTCTCGGCCGCAGCTGGAGATGGATGATTATGGACGGCTACTTGACAATGGACCGCACGAGGTGGTCAGTGATGTGGGTTGAGATCAAATTCGAAGGTAGCTACTTCCAAGAAACCACTATTTTCAATTCGATTCCAGTCTCGGAATGGCGTACATCTTATCGTCTAACTTCCTGGAGAGAGAGAGAGGTAGACTTGACAATAGTCAGTAGTGGGCCCTGATAGTCTGACAATAATCATCGCTGCAATCTGCAAGAAAACCACGATAGTCAACGCTTTTCTTGGAGTGTTTTCTGGCTGTCAAGTCAACTCTGAAAAGCTTACTCGGTAATGCTGAGCCTAAATTCCAGACTGAATGGGAGGATCTTAACTCGTAGCCTTGCACGTAGATTGTGAGGGAGGATCAACCATGCTTTATATATTTCTTTCTGTTCTCTATATCTTCTTAATGCTCCCGAGGGAGGATCAACCATGCTTTCCTCGCAATCGAACAAAACTTGCGTACCTTCATCCACTCTGCCTCTGTCATGCGGATGGTAGAACATTGCTGCCAACTAGGGCTGCGTTCAAACAAGGCGGCACAGTTTTTTCCATTAGAACTAGATGCCGTTCGCTTTCACACAGAGCAGAGGAACACACTGGATGCCGTCGGCTTTCACACTGGATGCCGTCGACTTTCCTTCACACAGAGCAGCACGAACACACTAAAACAAAAATATACATGGGATGTCATTGGGTGCATAATGTAAATGACCACTGAAAAGACTCTGTAATGTAAATGACCACTGAAAAGACTTTGTAAGAACAGTACAAAATCATTCCGAGGGGGAGCTCATCACACAAAATAGTGGACTTGGAACTTTCATTCCGAGGGGAAGCTCATCACACAAAATAGTGGACTTGAAACTTTTGTTGTTTTTTCTATCAAATAAGATCTTGACACTTGGAGATATGACAACTGTGTCCGCGGGTTGTGTGAACCCATCCTAATTTTTGCTTTTTTTGAACCCAGCGTCAAGAGGATGATCTTGAATCACTCTACTCAGATCTGTGTTATGTTTTCTGTTCTGGCTTACTTCTTCCTCTCATCTTTCACTGTATTTTTGGTTTTCCAAATATATATATATATATATATATATATATATATATATATATATATATATATATATATATATATATATATATATATATATAGAGAGAGAGAGAGAGAGAGAGCGCATCTGAGGATTATTAGCATCCATGTATGATTGCATTATCTCTTGAGACTCATCCTCTTGATAATCAATTGAAATATATCTAGAGTTCCTTCATTCTTCATTTAAACGTTAGAGGATCTCTAGATGAGTGAAGGCCATCTCTATGCAAAACTACTAGGTCTCTATGATCTACCCGCATGGAAAGGGTGTTGTAGTGGTGGGTTTCAGAGGTGATCCTTACTAGAGATTTCAATATGGTGGAACCTCTTTCTTATCATTGGGACCAAAGAGGACACTCCATTAACGAGCTTAAAAACTTCACTTGGGATCGATTGAAGCTTCCTCTATATTTGATGGAGTTCAAAGACGTGTGGGGCTTCTCATGAACTAACCTCTAGTCAGGCTTCAAGCTTAGTAAAGTGAAAATTGTTCCTCCCAATCCATCAGAGGCCAAATGAGTTCATCACTCTTGGAAACCATGAATATTGTGTGATGAATATCTTTGGAGTATAGCCTCTGATGTATAAAGAGGATCGTGATGAAGTTTTCTTAACTAGTGTTGGAACATCAAGCTTACACTATGCTTGAGGTGGATTTGATCTACATCAAAGGCTATCGCATCGAAAGAATATCCGTTGGAGAGTTCTTTTTCTTATGCTCATTTATTGTATTTTTTTGAGATATTTTTGATGGTTCATTTACTGTTGTAATAGCCTTGAGCTTTACACATGTAAAGATAGAAAGATAGAGCCTAGATCCCACGAATTTGTGGTGGTTGAAGTTGCATTCAATCAAGCAATCAATCACCTAAAAGTAGATAAAACTAGATCTTCACTTTTCCTAGATTGTAGGAAAGTGAAATGATTCCGTCCAACAACCATTCCCACCTTCATTTGAATTCAAGTTTCACTTGTAGAAGTCCTGGAACACTCCTAGAGTCTATATAAAGACTTGAAATCACTTGTACATTTGACCATCATTGTCTTGCTCCTTCAATTCTCTGCATCATCTTCTTCGCCAATAGTAATCTTGCAGAGGCTGCTTCTATCTCTCCAGAGCTCCAATAGGAGTGCAAGATGGCTCATTGGAAAGACGTAAGTGTCTAGTCTATGCCTATAAATTTTCATAATATTTGGTTCAGCAGATTGGGAGAAATTGTAGTTTTTCTACCTCGGGATCAATCTCTCCATATTCCTGAAAAATAGGAAGTACCACCGGTGAATGTCGCATTCATTCCTATAGCATATTCTGCTTATTCCTTATACTTTTGTGCATTCCATACACTCAATGCTATGTGTAACACTCCCATAAAAGGATTTTTTCTAATTGTAATCACGCTGGTCGCTATGGGCATTTGAAGTTCATTGTCTCTTCCATAGATAGTAAGTTTTTTTAGCTAGTCGACCCGCGAACATATCTGTCTTGTAGTGACTCATTCTCCTTGATGCTCCAAAGTACATAGTGCATTTCTTTGCACTTATCACATGCCTATAAGGTCTATTTGAGTCTCCATTAGCTCAAGGGCTAGTCTTGTGCCGGTTGGCTTGACCAAACTTCATCGCTTCGAAACGCAATTTTCTACCTTCTACAAGCTTCTCCAAGTTCTTTCAACTAGGAGACACCCAGATGTTAGGATCTCTTCGGTAATTGTTGATAGCAGTCAGGGCACCCAAGGACTCATGAGACAAGGAAGCCAGCGGAAAGAGTCAGAGCAAAGAGAAGGACTAAGTAGACAGAGCAGTCAACAAAGATCTAGCAAATAGGCCATTCAATTTTTTCCAAATCAACATCTTTATAAGAGTGATTCTCATCACCAACAATCATTGTAATTACCATTTCACCTTTTTATAACTCCATTTTGTTCAATCCGAGGAGTCCTCGAGCTTAAGGAGCATTAGAAGTACCGATCTATCAATTTTCATATTTTTTAGACTCCGTTTGAGCCCTCAAATAGGTCCTAGAACCTAATTTTTAACGAGGCCGAACACTAGGTCTGGACAAGGCCAAAGCTAGTCAAAAACTATAAAAAGAGCTAGAGAGCTCATTTTTGAGGTTAGCTTGTTGTAGAATTGAACTTGTAAGAGCACATTTGAGTAATACAAAGAACTCCATTATCTCTCTCTTTGTTCTTGCCTTGTGTGCGCGTGTGTGTATGTGTGTGCATGTTTGTGTGCTTCTCACTCACACACTTGTGCCATCACTTGTTCAAGGTCTTCATACCATCCTCACGTCTTTCCGGATTGACATTAAAGGAGATGCTACTCATCGCTGAGCTACACCAAATTTTGGCGCCGTTGCCAGGGATCGAGCTTTGAGGACGAGCGTGTGATGGTAAGACGTAGAGTTATGACGTTGGCATTGTAGGTAATTTCTTTGCTTTTCCTTATTTTTTTCTTTCTTACTTCACCATCATCATCACCATCATCATCCTCACCATCTCCCACCTCCATCTCCATCATCGCAAAAATTTCAGTTTTTTGATCATATCACCTTCCCCCTTCCATTTCCCTCATTTCACTTGTGAGAGAGAGCGAGAGAGCAATTTGTGTGCACTATTTTTTGCATGTTTCTTGAGTGTTCTTGCAGGTTTTTGCTGTATCATCATCTCCAGCACATCGCACAGGTACAAAAAAGCTCTGCACAGTCTCTGGGGCATTCATCTCTGTCAATCGTGATTGATAGAAAAATCGCTCCTTTGGTAAAACTAAGTGCCCCACAGTAGACTAGAGACTTTGCACATCACAAATCTACAAAAATTTCTAAAAAATTTGCATTTTTGTTGTCCATTGCGACTAACAGCATCCATCGCGATTGACAGTGTCCATCGTGACGAACAGCCTATCCATCACGATCGATAGACCTCGACGGACACCTCTGTCAATCGCGACAGACGATATCCATCACGATGGACTGCCTATCCATCGCGATTGACAGCAGTCCATCGCGACTGACAGGTGTCCATCGTGACTGATAGGTGTCCATCGCGACGGACACCCTTGTCCATCGCAATTGATAGAACCATTGCAACTGACACCCCATCTCGGTGAAAAAAAGTATCCATCGCGACTCATAGACCCCAATCGACACAAAGTCACGCAAAAACCTCGAAACTCTTAGTCCATCGTGATTGACACAATCAGTCGCATTTGACACGTGGATTATTAGATAGGGTATTTTGAAGTTGACCATACCTTGGGGGTAGAAAAACTGAGGGATCTTCAGGATTGTTTTCCATGAAGTAAAAGGCAATTTGTTCTGTGAGTTGCATGAATGAAAATGGTCTGTGGTGTCAGCTAAATTCAAATCTTGAGCTAACTTTGGTACTTTTACAGGTTCACTCAGAACTTCGAAAGGCATTCAAAGCAAGGGCATTTTGCAAGCTTGAGAACAAGGTTCTTGAGCACTAAAGAGCAAGGGATAAGCATCTCGAGGTTGGATCATTCTCAACTTCCTTTGTCAATTTCTAGCTTAGGCTAAGTGCAAGTAGTGCTAGAAGTAAGCCAGGGTGACGATAGGCATCTATCAAGTTGAAGACTACCTAAATACTCAAGTTCAAGCGGAAACATAATCTCTGTGCAATCGATAACTTTAAAGGAAAAGAATTTAACGTGGAACAATCAACTTAAAGTGCAGAAAATCACTCAAATATTCCTGACGATGTGATATCAAACAATATCTCAAACACAACAATCAACATAAAAAAGAACCAAGTAACTGATACAAAAGAACTTAGCAACGAGGTTGTACTTGGGAAAATTGGGGCTATTCAATTAGGCATATGAACCTTAGATTAGGACGACACCTAGGAAAAGATAGACAGAGTCTCAAGTCTTCAGAGGCTAGCGTCAATCATACTGCTCAGTCTTGGGCCCAATAGTTGAGCCATTATTCGCACTACCCTAGCTCTGAAACGAGCGAGTCCAAGATGTCTCATCGTATGGAGAGACCCAAAGGAATTTCAGGCGTGCCATACTTACAAAGGGTCAAAGCCCATACAAGACACAGTTGGAATACCTTAGGACCAACCGATTAGGTGCTTACATTTATGAGGATGGCCTAGGAAGATCTGTGGTCCAAATTAAGAACCCTGATCAACCCATTGGACTAGAACACCCAGCAGTCAAGTTTGAGAATGGTGCATACGTGGACAAAGAAGGAAACATATACATAGTCACCAGTCACCCAGATAGGACAGATGAATTCGGGAATGTGATTCCAGAAGCGGACATAGGTGACCTAGAGCAAGGGAACATAGGTGAAGAGCCTAAAACCCCTCGAGGCAAATCGGTCCTCACTAGAATTATCACTCCAGAGTGGGTTCCCCAAGACAATAAGAGTATAGATCTACTCTTGAATCGAGAGACTGATGAAGGTTTTTGGAATTATCACTCCAGAGTGGGTTGCCCAAGACAATAAGAGTATAGTGCTTCTCCTATCATCCTTGCATCCTGCCCAATCTGCATCTGAATAGACTTTTATGTCAATATCTGAAGTGAAAGGAAAATACAAACCATGGTTCTGTGTACCCTTGAGATACTTCAAGATTCTCTTGGCAACCTCTAAGTGAGGTATCCTTGGCTTGTGCATAAATTGACTTAGCACACTAACTCCATATGCAATATCAATTCTTGTAAGAGTAGCATAGTTCAAGCTACCCACCATACTCTGATAACATGTAATGTCCTTGACTTCATCACCTTCATGGGCACTTAGTTTTAGGTTCACCTCCATTGGAGTGCTTGCTGCTTTAGCATCATGCAAGTGAAACTTCTTCAACATATCTTGTACATACTTTTTCTAAGTAATGTATATCCCTGAATTAGTGTAAACTAATTCAAGCCCTAGAAAATACTTCAATAAGCCAAGATCATTGATCTTGAATTCCTTCATCATCTGGTTTTTGATATATCTGATTCCACTGACATCATTACCTGTAATGATGATGTCATCAACATAAACATAGAGATATATTACCTCTGAATTACTTCTCTTAATGAATAGGGAAGTATCTGCCTTGCTCATAACAAATTTGTGGTCTTGGAGGTATGTAGTTAGCCTGTAATTCCATGTCCTAGGTGCCTGCTTCAATCCATATAAAGCCTTCTTTAATTTACAAACATATGTTAGCTTCTTAGGGTCTTCATAGCCAGGAGGTTGTGACATACAAACTTCTTCTGAAATCCATCCATTCAAGAAAGCATTCTTGACATCCAATTGGTACATGTTCCAATTCTTTGATGCAGCCACACTCACCAACACTCTGATTGTTGGCATCTTGGCCACAGGAGAAAATGTCTCTTCATAGTCAATGCCTTGGGTTTGTGCAAAACCCTTGGCTACCAATCTGGCTTTGTACCTATTAATTGTTCCATCAGAATTTCTTTTCAACTTATAGATCCATCTAGATCCTATTACCTTCATAGAATCCTTCTTGGGTACTAATTCCCATGTGTCACTCTCCTTGAGTGCTTCAATCTCCTCATCCATAGCTTCTTTCCATTCTGATTTGTTTATTGCTTCTTCATATAAACCTGGTTCTTCATTTGACAAATCTTTGGCAAGATAAACTGAATGTTTAGTAACAAGAGATGTATCATACCCATCTCTGATAGGTTTCTTGCTTTCTCTCTGAGATCTCCTGATTGATTGAGTTGAAGATTCAGGTATGTCTTCAAGCTTCTTCATCTTCATTTTGCCCTTGGACTTCCATGCCTTGAACTCTTCAAGGTTGATAGTATCTTCATCATCTGAACTTGAATCTTCATTCTGAGTAGGTTCCTTGTTAGATTTATTTAGACCTCCATGGTCTACCATTGGTCTACCTGCATTTGGTCGAGGACCCTAGCCGGGTCAAGGACCAGAGCTCGGGGGAGCCAAGGCTCTAGCACGGATCTTCAAGGTTATTCCATCTCCTCAGAGTGGCCATATGAGGAGAGTTTGGACCTTAGAGAAGATTCTAGAGGTGCCAAGGGCAAGGGCTATTTAAGGTTGGGAGGAGAGTGGCAGGTAGCTAATTGGGATCTTTCATTTGGTATCAGAGCTTGAGTGAGAAAGGGGAAAGTCTTGGAGAATAAGCCATCTCATCATCTTCTTGGAAGGAGTTTTTTTAGTAAGGAATTTCGTGCAGCTCGCGAAGAGAGAAGGGGAGCAGTTCACGCGCATGCGTTGAGGGAGAAGGACTGCCTCGAATCGCGTGTAGCAGAGGAAGCAAAAGCTATCAGTCACTATCGATTGTTGCAATCAAGAGGTAAGTACAAACTTCTTCCCTTCCTTGCTTCCAAGAATACGAGCAGCTCAACGGAATCGAACCCGACACCTCCTAGAAACGAGGCGCATGCCCTACCCACTCCACCTCCTGCTGTTGGTGTCCCGATATGCGCTGTCGTCGCTAACAGAGCTGAAATTATGAGGAAAAAAATCGAATTTCCATTTATTCTCTATAAGTTTCACTTTTGAAATTCCTACCTAGGGGCACTAAAATGGCCATAACTTGAGCTAGGAATATCCAAATTCAAAAATCCAAAGTGCTATGGATTCCTTGCTTCAAGAGCTTTCTAATGATACATTATTTGATAGTTTTTGAGTAGATATGGCCATCTGTAAAGAGCTTGGAAGTTGACTGAATAGTATCATGAGGGAGTTTCATAGATGTTTTTGGACATGGTTTCTTTCCATAGGAGATAATTTCCCTCATATTTATCTTCATTTAGGGTCATAAAAGTCATGTCAAATCTTAAATTTCTTATAGAAAATGATGTAGAAGAAAGGAAGAGGATTTTGTTCATAGCTACTCTATTAGGATGCATTCGATGTTGAAATTCTTCATTGATTGATTTTGTTGAATGCGTTTATGATTGAATAAAGAGTGAATATTCAATTGTACATGGACATTCATCAATGCATTTATTATTATTCTTCTTCAATGAAATTCAGTTGTATGAATTTGAAGATGCAATTAGTATTACAACTAGTTGTTTACATAAGAGTAAGTGGATGTATGCATTGAAAGAAAAATATGGTTTTGGTAATCTATGGACATTAATTTGCATGCACTCATCAAAGAGTTTGTCCTAATAATCAATTTACATACACATATAGTTCTATTGATTTAAGCATTTACAATTCGCTATATGTGTTTTGTTAGAATTAGAACCAATGCATAGTTTGCTTATTGTAAATAAATAAATTCATGATAAATGATTTGTTGCATATGAATTTTTTTTTTACTCATGGAAGCATATTTATGCATATCACTTCATTATATGGTTTTATTATAGGTGAGTTAGCTCAAATGCATACAGAAAAGCATGAGAGTATTTTTAATTTGTTGGTTGAGCAACTTGAAATGGTACTGCTGCATGTTGTGATAATCATAAAGTCATGTAGGAAGCTTCAATTTCCATGAAACTTTGTATGATGGTACTTGATATAAATGTTAACCTACTCACCATTTTTTGTGTTTTTTGGAGTTATTTTACTAGGTCAAAGGATTCCAATACTTCAGAGATGTTGTTTCTTGGAACACCCTTTGAAATGTTGACAGGGGTGTCTTGTTAGAGTCATATCTCTTGGTGGAAATATCCATTTGGAGAGTTTTTTATTCGGTTGTAAAGCTTAGCTATTGTAGTTGTTGTCCTCCAAATTTCATTACATTTGGATTTTTGAGTTAAGAGAAAAGTGAAATTCATTCTGGTCATTGTGCAGGGAATTTTCTCTGGCAATTTGTTGCAGGTGTGTTAAAACTTGGGTGGTTCTCTCACACCACTTGTCCAAATGATATGAAATTTGGATATGTGCTGGAGCATAGTGTTGCAATAGACATATATAAATTTCATATGATTTGGATAAGGTTTGAGGAGTGTAAAGGCTATTTTAGCTCTCTGGTCCCTTTGGCGAGGACTCGCCAGAGAAGTGCGCAGAGGTCTGGTCTTTTTGCCATTCATCTTTGATGGAATGTCCAATGAAGGGAAACTCTTTTGTACATGTTTTGGCACCATTTCATCTTACGTCGCACCAAATTTGAAGTCATTTGAAATTCATTTGGGGAGTCTATGATTATAATCTTTCCTCTGTTCTAATTTCTGAGTAGTGAAAAATGTGCAGGTATTACAGACACTAGTTTGATTGTTTCTCTCAGTTGAAGAGTGACATGAATGTGAAACTTAGTGTACAAATAGGTGCTTAGATAATCTTTCCAATGACCCAAATTTCACTGAATTTGGAGTTCATTTGATAGGTCTACTCAGTAGATCTTGGGAGCTATGTCTCACTTCCAGGACGTCCTGTACATAGGTATAGGTTTGCAGAGTTTTGGCCATAAATTCATGACTATAGCTCCAATTCATTTGATTTCACTTGGAGATGAAAGCTAACTTCCAGGGCTATGTGTATACCGAAAATCATTATTTTTGAATATATTTTTGTATCTCTAATGTTCTGGTCTTTTTGCAGGTATTGCACTTTTTGACATAGGAAGTTAGAGGAAGTGATCAAAGACTTTAAATTGTAACTTTTAGAGAAAAATCACTTGGATTTAGCATGTAATACATTGATAGTTTGTATAGGATCATTTATTAGCATTTTTGAAAATGTATTAGTTTGTATAGCTTATACTTGGCGCTTATCGCCGGATGTATTCTAGGAATTTTCCATTGCTTTTATTGTCATCATGTAGACTTGTATAGGATTTGGGTTTGTGGTGTGATCAATGTATGGGATTGAGAGAGGATCGAGCGTACATCTTTTAATTCATGTTTTACACGAGCGATCGATCGATTAGGAATATCATTAGTTTGGTATTACCTCGTTGCATTCACATGACTTATTAGTTGTTCTATGTTTTTTCTTTTAGAGAATGAATCCCGATGAGGTTGTAACTCCCATGGAAGAGGTCGAGCTTGAGCGACCTTATACTATGGAGATTACGAATCTCAATACTAAAGTTAGAGGCATGGAGGATACCCTTCAAAAGATCCTCCAAGCAATTAACAAACCAGAGGTGCCACCCATCGACACACCTATGTAGGTGGAAGTTCCATCTGTTGAACCATCTAGTTCTCAAATACCATTGACAGATGTGGGGGCTTCTTCTGGTAGAGACGTTAGATGGCAAGTGAAAGATTTAAACCCACCAAAGTACCACGGACAAGTTAGTGCCAGGACGGCAGATGCGGTGGAGCAATGGATAAGTAAGTGGGAACAGTGTTTTCGACTTTGTAATATTGAGGATGAAAAACAGAAAATACAGCATGCCACTTATAGTTTGATGGATGTTGCTCATCGGTGGAGGAGGAAAATAGAGCAGGATAAGATAGAACCGGCCACTTGCGCAGACTTTAAAGTTATATTTTACAATAATTTTGTTCCTCCAGATGAGCGTACTAGGGCTCTAGATGCATGGTTTTTCCTACAGCAGAGACAGCTTTCAGTGCACGAGTATGCAGACAAATATAGGGAAATCTTGTTGAAGATTCCAGATCAGGTGCCTGATTTTCTTCAGGTGCATAAATTTGTTCTTGGGCTTAGGGAGACGTTACGTCCACTTGTGCGCAAGGAGCGCTGCCACACCCTAAATGAGGCAGTAGAACTTGCTTTGGTGTTGGAGGATGGGCGACGCTCTCGATTGCAGCCTTCTGGACAAAAGAATACTTGGACAAGGTTCAAGAAGCCTATAGTTTCAATTCCAGCATCTAACAGACAGATGAATGTCATTCAGACTTCGAGTCGTGGGAAGAGGAAAGTTAGTGCATCCATGGCAGATAGAGCTTTTCAGAGATCTAGTTTGACTCAGCAACAGAAAGAAAAGGCTCGCCGTGAGGATCTTTGTTATGAATGCCTAGGTCGGCATCCTTACAGGATGTGTCCTAAGAAGAAAAAGAAGATATCTGCAGCGATGGTGGTGGAGAGGCAGCAGTCCTCGCCATCCACTCCATCATCTCCTTCAGATTTTGATCTTCTAGCTATAGACACTGAGATGGATCCTCCATCTAAAGATAAACAACCCATCTTAAATATAACAGTGACTAAGAAGGTTAAGAATGTTCCAGATGTGGTGTTATCCCCAGTAGCTCAGAAAGGGTATCAGTTTCCAAACACCGAGTTGGTCGTTATGAGTGGGGAAGTTCATGGACATCTCGTTAATAGTGGCATGCAAGTAAGAAGCCAACTATTGATTTTCAGACCCACATATATCAGTTCAATCATAATGGTCGCCGCATTACCATCCGTGGAGAGCCGGACGTCAAGGTGTACAGACGAGCATCTACCTCTGCGATGGTGAAAGCAGAGTGTAAGTATTTGTATTTCTTATATTTTGAGCATAAAGAGTTGTTAAATTTACAGGTTCAAACTAGTCTAGAGGCTCAGCTAGCTTCTAGAATGAAAACTGAATTCCACCACTTGTTTCTTTCAGAGTTACCTTCAGGTCTTTCGCCTCGCAGAAAAGTGGAGCATAGGATTGAACTAGTACCAGGAGCTCATCCACCGGCCAGACAGCCGTATCGAATGATTCTGCAAGAGGAGGCAGAAGTACGTCGTACTGTCGAGGAGTATCTTGACAAAGGACTTATCAGATCCAGTTATTCACCTTTTGCAGCCCCAGTGCTTTTGGTTTGCAAAAAGGATGGATCTTTTAGGATGTGTATAGACTTTAGAGCATTAAATAAAGTCACAATAAAACATAGATATCCGATGCCTCGCATTGATGATATTCTGGATGCACTAGGAGGTGCTATTGTATATAGTAAAATAGACTTAAAAAGTGGTTATCATCAAATAAGAGTTAAGGACGATGATGTACATAAAACAGCTTTTCGTACTAGATTTGGTCATTATGAGTATCTTGTAATGCCTTTTGGTTTAACTAATGCACCAGCTACCTTTATGATGCTCATGAATGATATTTTTCGTCCTTTCATTGGTCAGTTTGTGGTTGATTTTGTAGATGATTTGTTGGTTTATAGTAAAAGTTTGGAAGAACATGAATGTCATTTGCGTACAGTATTTCAAATGTTGGATGACAATACTTTGTACGTCAATCCAGAAAAGACACAGCTATGTTTAT
Source organism: Ceratopteris richardii (assembly GCA_020310875.1). Classification (NCBI taxonomy): domain Eukaryota; kingdom Viridiplantae; phylum Streptophyta; class Polypodiopsida; order Polypodiales; family Pteridaceae; genus Ceratopteris; species Ceratopteris richardii. Next base: position 98,709,114 of record CM035431.1, read on the forward strand.
TTGAGGTTGAGTATTTAGGACATATAATTTCTGGAGATGGAATTAGAATGGATCCACGGAAAGTTTCTGTGATCCTTGGTTGGCCGATTCCTCAGAATGAGCGCCAGTTGCGATCATTCTTAGGATTATCAGGCTTCTATAGGAAATTCATTGCCAGCTATTCGCACATAGCTGCGCCATTGACGGATTTGTTATAGAATAATCAAAAGTTTGTATGGACTAGTGCACAACAGAAAGCTTTTGACACAATGAAACAAGCAGTTTCAAGTGCCCCAATTTTATTGGTGGTAGATCCCCAAAAGCCTTTTGAGATAGAAACCGATGCTAGTGGCATTGCAGTTGGTGCAGTTTTGATTCAAGATGGCAGACTGGTAGCTTTTGAAAGCAAGAAACTTTCTCCAGCTCAGAGAAATTGGCCTATCCATGAACAAGAATTATATGCAATAGTTCACGCTTTGAAGATTTGGAGACACTATCTATATGGTGCAACTTTTAAAGTGTATATGGATCATCACACATTGAAGTATTTCTGTTCTCAGCCTGATCTTCGGGGGAGACAGGCTAGATGGGCTGAGTTGATGCAAGAATTTCATATGGAAATTCTATATAGAAAAGGAAAAATGAATACAGTTGCAGATGCATTATCTCGTATTTTGCATCAGATTAGCTTCATAGTTCTTGATAGTGATTTGATCCAAGAAATCAAAGATTCACAGATTGAAGATGATTATTGTCATTCTATAATGAGCAAGTTATCACAAAATGATAAAGATCAAGCATCCTCAAATTTTCAAGTGGAGCAAGATTTGCTCAAAAGAAAGGGAAAGATTTGTGTGCCTAATTCCCAAGAAGGGAAGTTTAGAAAAGAGGTTATTTTTGAGAACCATGATGTACCTTGTGCAGGACATCCTGGTATTGAGAAAACTTTGCAGTCGACCAGACGTACCTTTTGGTGGCCAAAGATGCTCAGAGATGTAAACAATTATGTAAGTCAGTGTTTTAAATGTCAGGTAAATAAAGCAGAGAGAATTCGTTCTCCAGGTCTGCTACAGCCATTGGAGATACCATAGTATTGTTGGGATAGTATTTCCATGGACTTCATAATGGGTTTACCTAGAACGCCACGACAGAAGAATGTTATTCTTGTAGTGGTTGATCGTTTGAGCAAAATGGCACACTTTATTCCTACAAAGGAATCAGTGGAGGCTCCGCAAGTTGCGGAACTATTTATTCAGAATATTTTTAGACTACATGGTCTACCTAGATCCATAGTTTCAGACAGGGATCCCAGGTTTACAGGAAATTTTTGGAAACACGTGTTCAATAAGCTTCAAGTTCAACTCAAGATGAGTAGTGGAGAGCATCCACAGACAGACGGTCAGACCGAAAGAATTAATCAGATACTCGAAGATATGCTACGAGCATATGTTTCAAAAAAGCAAACAGATTGGGATAGTTTTCTCCCATTAGTTGAATTTGCTTATAATAGTTGGAAGCACAAGACTACTAGGCTTGCACCTTTTGAGGTGATCTATGGATGTATTCCACATAGTCCAGCTACCATTGGATTACCTAGGAAATCTCCGAGTGCTTCACAGTTTTTGACAGATATGCAAGCTAACTTAAAAATAGCTCAGTTCAATCTCCAGCAAGCTGCTGAAAGGATGAAAGCATTTGTAGATCGACATCGAACACCACGAACGTTTCAAGAGGGAGATCGTGTGTTTTTACAGGTCCCATTTGGCTCATCATTGACAGTAGGTCAGAAACCCAAGTTAACCCCTAGATTTTGTGGACCTTGGACAGTAATCAAGAAGATTAGTGATGTCGCATATAAATTGCAATTGCTAGAAAATCGCAAAGTTCACCCAGTTTTCCATGTTAGCAAGTTGAGACCATACATTTCTCGAGATGAGAATTGCGTAGATGGTTTAGTTGCTTTAGAAAATAGAGCATCTCAGCCAGATGTTCCATTTCAGGTTCTTGATAAGAGGGAGTGGAAGTTGAGAAATCACTCCATACCAGAGTATTTAGTAGCATGGACTAGCCGTCCACTCACAGATGCTACTTGGGAATCAGAAGCTCTGATTCGCAAACACTTTCCTTCCCTGATCACTGAGGACAGTGATCTCTAGAAGGGGGAGAGAGTGTTAGATTTATTTAGACCTCCATGGTCTACCATTGGTCTACCTACATTTGGTCGAGGACCCTAGCCGGGTCAAGGACCAGAGCTCGGGGGAGCCAAGGCTCTAGCACGGATCTTCAAGGTTATTCCATCTCCTCAGAGTGGCCATATGAGGAGAGTTTGGACCTTAGAGAAGATTCTAGAGGTGCCAAGGGCAAGGGCTATTTAAGGTTGGGAGGAGAGTGGCAGGTAGCTAATTGGGATCTTTCATTTGGTATCAGAGCTTGAGTGAGAAAGGGGAAAGTCTTGGAGAATAAGCCATCTCATCATCTTCTTGGAAGGAGTTTTTTTAGTAAGGAATTTCGTGGAGCTCGCGAAGAGAGAAGGGGAGCAGTTCACGTGCATGCGTTGAGGGAGAAGGACTGCCTCGAATCGCGTGTAGCAGAGGAAGCAAAAGCTATCAGTCACTATCGATTGTTGCAATCAAGAGGTAAGTACAAACTTCTTCCCTTCCTTGCTTCCAAGAATACGAGCAGCTCAACAGAATCGAACCCGACACCTCCTAGAAACGAGGCGCATGCCCTACCCACTCCACCTCTTGCTGTTGGTGTCCCGATATGCGCTGTCGTCGCTAACAGAGCTGAAATTATGAGGAAAAAAATCGAATTTCCATTTATTCTCTATAAGTTTCACTTTTGAAATTCCTACCTAGGGGCACTAAAATGACCATAACTTGAGCTAGGAATATCCAAATTCAAAAATCCGAAGTGCTATGGATTCCTTGCTTCAAGAGCTTTCTAATGATACATTATTTGATAGTTTTTGAGTAGATATGGCCATCTGTAAAGAGCTTGGAAGTTGACTGAATAGTATCATGAGGGAGTTTCATAGATGTTTTTCGACATGGTTTCTTTCCATAGGAGATAATTTCCCTCATATTTATCTTCATTTAGGGTCATAAAAGTCATGTCAAATCTTAAATTTCTTATAGAAAATGATGTAGAAGAAAGGAAGAGGATTTTGTTCATAGCTACTCTATTAGGATGCATTCGATGTTGAAATTCTTCATTGATTGATTTTGTTGAATGTGTTTATGATTGAATAAAGAGTGAATATTCAATTGTACATGGACATTCATCAATGCATTTATTATTATTCTTCCTCAATGAAATTCAGTTGTATGAATTTGAAGATGCACTTAGTATTACAACTAGTTGTTTACATAAGAGTAAGTGGATGTATGCATTGAAAGAAAAATATGGTTTTGGTAATCTATGGACATTAATTTGTATGCACTCATCAAAGAGTTTGTCCTAATAATCAATTTACATATACATATAGTTCTATTGATTTAAGCATTTACAATTCGCTATATGTGTTTTGTTAGAATTAGAGGCAGCAGTCCTCGCCATCCACTCCATCATCTCCTTCAGATTTTGATCTTCTAGCTACAGACACTGAGATGGATCCTCCATCTAAAGATAAACAACCCATCTTAAATATAACAGTGACTAAGAACGTTAAGAATGTTCCAGATGTGGTGTTATCCCCAGTAGCTCAGAAAGGGTATCAGTTTCCAGACACCAAGTTGGTCGTCATGAGTGGGGAAGTTCATGGACATCTCGTTAAAGTTCTATTTGATACAGGATCCACACATAATGTTATTAACTCTTCCTTAGTCAAGAAACTGAAGTTGAAGACTACTCCATCTGCATACACCTATAGGGTAGAGTTGGCAGATGGGAAGGGATCTGAGATCTGGGATCGACGAGTTGTTGGATTACCAGTCCAGATACAAACTTATAAAGATGAGCTAGATTTCGAGATAGCCAAGTTGGCTAGATTTGATCTCGTCCTCAGTAAACAGTGGCATGCAAGTAAGAAGCCAACTATTGATTTTCAGACCCACATATATCAGTTCAATCATAATGGTCGCCGCATTACCATCCGTGGAGAACCGGACGTCAAGGTGTACAGACGAGCATCTACCTCTACGATGGTAAAAGCAGAGTGTAAGTATTTGTATTTCTTATATTTTGAGCATAAAGAGTTGTTAAATTTACAGGTTCAAACTAGTCTAGAGGCTCAGCTAGCTTCTAGAATGAAAACTGAATTCCACCACTTGTTTCTTTCAGAGTTACCTTCAGGTCTTCCGCCTCGCAGAAAAGTGGAGCATAGGACTGAGCTAGTACCAGGAGCTCATCCACCGGCCAAACAGCCGTATCGAATGAGTCTGCAAGAGGAGGCAGAAGTATGTCGTACTGTCGAGGAGTATCTTGACAAAGGACTTATCAGATCCAGTTATTCACCTTTTGCAGCCCCAGTGCTTTTGGTTTGCAAAAAGGATGGATCTTTTAGGATGTGTATAGACTTTAGAGCATTAAATAAAGTTACAATAAAACACAGATATCCGATGCCTCGCATTGATGATATTTTGGATGCACTAGGAGGTGCTATTGTATATAGTAAAATAGACTTAAAAAGTGGTTATCATCAAATAAGAGTTAAGGACGATGATGTACATAAAACAGCTTTTCGTACTAGATTTGGTCATTATGAGTATCTTGTAATGCCTTTTGATTTAACTAATGCACCAGCTACCTTTATGATGCTCATGAATGATATTTTTCATCCTTTCATTGGTCAGTTTGTGGTTGATTTTGTAGATGATTTGTTGGTTTATAGTAAAAGTTTGGAAGAACATGAATGTCATTTGCGTACAGTATTTCAAATGTTGGATGACAATACTTTGTACGTCAATCCAGAAAAGACACAGCTATGTTTATCTGAGGTTGAGTATTTAGGACATATAATTTCTACAGATGGAATTAGAATGGATCCACGGAAAGTTTCTGTGATCCTTGGTTGGCCGATTCCTCAGAATGAGCCCCAGTTGCGATCATTCTTAGGATTATCAGGCTTCTATAGGAAATTCATTGCTAGCTATTCGCACATAGCTGTGGCATTGACGGATTTTTTACAGAATAATCAAAAGTTTGTATGGACTAGTGCACAACAGAAAGCTTTTGACACAATGAAACAAGCAGTTTCAAGTTCCCCAATTTTATTGGTGGTAGATCCCCAAAAGCCTTTTGAGATAGAAATTGATGCGTGGCATCGCAATTGGTGCAGTTTTGATTCAAGATGGCAGACCGGTAGCTTTTGAAAGCAAGAAACTTTCTCCAGCTCAGAGAAATTGGCCTGTCCATGAACAAGAATTATATGCAACAGTTCACGCTTTGAAGATTTGGAGACACTATCTATATGGTGCAACTTTTAAAGTGTATACGGATCATCACACATTGAAGTATTTCTGTTCTCAGCCTGATCTTCGGGGGAGACAGGCTAGATGGGCTGAGTCGATGCAAGAATTTCATATGGAAATTCTATATAGAAAAGAAAAAATGAATACAATTGCAGATGCATTATCTCGTATTTTGCATCAGATTAGCTTCACAGTTCTTGATAGTGATTTGATCCAAGAAATCAAAGATTCACAGATTGAAGATGATTATTGTCAGTCTATAATGAGCAAGTTATCACAAAATGATAAAGATCAAGCATCCTCAAATTTTCAAGTGGAGTAGGATTTGCTCAAAAGAAAGGGAAAGATTTGTGTGCCTAATTCCCAAGAAGGGAAGTTTAGAAAAGAGGTTATTTTCGAGAAACCATGATGTACCTTGTGCAGGACATCCTGGTATTGAGAAAACTTTGCAGTCGATCAGACGTACCTTTTGGTGGCCAAAGATGCTCAGAGATGTAAACAATTATGTAAGTGAGTGTTTTAAATGTCAGGTGAATAAAGCAGAGAGAATTCGTTCTCCAGGTCTGCTACAGCCATTGGAGATACCACAGTATTGTTGGGATAGTATTTCCATGGACTTCATAATGGGTTTACCTAGAACGCCACGACAGAAGAATGTTATTCTTGTAGTGGTTGATCGTTTGAGCAAAATGGCACACTTTATTCCTACAAAGGAATCAGTGGAGGCTCCGCAAGTTGCGAAACTATTTATTCAGAATATTTTTAGACTACATGGTCTACCTATATCCATAGTTTCAGACAGGGATCCCAGGTTTACAGGAAATTTTTGGAAACACGTGTTCAATAAGCTTCAAGTTCAACTCAAGATGAGTAGTGGAGAGCATCCACAGACAGACGGTCAGACCGAAAGAGTTAATCAGATACTGGAAGATATGCTACAGGCATATGTTTCAGAAAAGCAAACAGATTGGGATAGTTTTCTCCCATTAGTTGAATTTGCTTATAATAGTTGGAAGCACAAGACTACTAGGCTTGCACCTTTTGAGGTGATCTATGGATGTATTCCACATAGTCCAGCTACCATTGGATTACCTAGGAAATCTCCGAGTGCTTCACAGTTTTTGACAGATACGCAAGCTAACTTAAAAATAGCTCAGTTCAATCTCCAGCAAGCTGCTGAAAGGATGAAAGCATTTGTAGATTGACATCGAACACCACGAACGTTTCAAGACGGAGATCGTGTGTCATTGACAGTGGGTCAGAAACCCAAGTTATCCCCTAGATTTTGTCGACCTTGGACAGTAATCAAGAAGATTAGTGATGTCGCATATAAATTGCAATTGCCAGAAAATCGCAAAGTTCACCCAGTTTTCCATGTTAGCAAGTTGAGACCATACATTTCTCGAGATGAGAATTGCGTAGATGGTTTAGTTGCTTTAGAAAATAGAGCATCTCAGCCAGATGTTCCATTTCAGGTTCTTGATAAGAGGGAGCGGAAGTTGAGAAATCGCTCCATACCAGAGTATTTAGTAGCATGGACTAGCCGTCCACTCACAGATGCTACTTGGGAATCGGAAGCTCTTATTCGCAAACACTTTCCTTCCCTGATCACTGAGGACAGTGATCTCTAGAAGGGGGAGAGAGTGTTAGATTTATTTAGACCTCCATGGTCTACCATTGGTCTACCTACATTTGGTCGAGGACCCTAGCCGGGTCAAGGACCAGAGCTCAGGGGAGCCAAGGCTCTAGCACGGATCTTCAAGGTTATTCCATCTCCTCAGAGTGGCCATATGAGGAGAGTTTGGACCTTAGAGAAGATTCTAGAGGTGCCAAGGGCAAGGGCTATTTAAGGTTGGGAGGAGAGTGGCAGGTAGCTAATTGGGATCTTTCATTCCTCCTTTGTAAGTTTTGGAAATTCTTCTTCCAAATCATAGGGTAGTTTTACCTTCCTGCATTCATTCTCATACCAAGAATCATTTTCATCAAAGATCACATCTCTGCTTACCATAAATCCCTTGTTGGTAGGATTATAAAACCTGTAACCTTTTTGACTTAAATCGTACCCAATGAAAATGCATTTTTCAGCCTTTGGGTCTAGCTTACCTCTTATCTGAGAAGGAATGTGCACATATGCTACACGTCCAAATATTTTGCAGTGATCCAATGATGGTCTCTTACCATGCCATGCTTCATAGGGTGTCATACCATCAAGTGACTTAGATGGTAACCTGTTTATGAGGTAAGTGGCAGTAGAAACACTTTCTGCCCATAGATAGTTAGGTAATTTCTTCTCATTAAGCATAGATCTAGTTGTCTCAACAATTAACCTATTTCTTCTCTCAGCTACCCCATTCTGTTCAGGAGAATACCTTGTGGTTATCTCTCTTTTGATGCCTCTGTCCTGCAAGAAGTCTTCAAATTCATTGGAGAAGTACTCACCTCCTCCATCTAACCTTAGCCTCTTCAAATTCCTTCCTATCTGGTTTTCAACTAATGCAAGATATTTTTTAAAACAATTAAATACCTCATCCTTGTGCTTCATGAAGTATAATACAGTCCATCTGCTATAATCATCAATAAAAGACACATAGTACCTTGAACCTGAGACTGAGGGGTCTTTGCTAGGTCCCCAAACATCTGTGTGTACAAGCTCTAGATAGTCTTCATGCATATATCCTTTCTTGGAGAGGGGTAACCTGTGAGACTTACCAAATTGACAAGCACCACACTTGTAAATCATATGTTGCTTGGATACATTAGGTATCCCAAGCACACATTGGTCCCTGCACATTTGTTTCAAGGTTCTTTCTCCTATGTGCTCTAACCTTTTGTGCCAAATCTCAAGCTCTGAAAGTGTTTGATCCTTATATTTGTATAGTGCAATATTCTTTGTGTCTTCTAACTCAAAAGTGAAAAGTCTACCTGATTTTTCTCGTGTAGCTATCCTCTTGAATCCATGTCTTGGATCCTCCACATATGCTCCATATTGATTGAATCTGACCTGCAAACCTTTCTCCACAATCTGACCAACACTCATTAAGTTCTTTGTAATGGTTGGTACATAACGTACCCTGCTTAACAAATTCTGATTACCATCACAAGTCTTCACATTTCCAACTTTAACTACTGAATGCTTTGTATCATCACCTGTTTGGACTTGGTGTTTACCTTTTGATTCCTCAAGATCAGAGAGTAGTGCCACATTACCAGCCACATGATTTGAGCACCCTCAATCAATATAAAATAAATGATCATCATTTGTACATGTCTTTGAAGTCATGTTCATGATCAGAAGAGAGTCATCCTGCTCTTCTGTGTAGTTGTTGTAATCCCTTCTAGTTTTGAATCCTCCTTGGTAGTTGCCATTGTAATTGGTGTTGTAGTTGTTGTTGTAATTGTTGTCATGGCCTTGGTGATGGTTAAATCTTCCTCTTGACTGTGAGTATCCACCTCTTTGGTAGCCTCTTCCTCTTTGATTTTTGTAATTCCTGAAACACTCATCTATGGTATGATTTGATAAACCACAAATGTTACATGGTGATGAATTATAGGGTCTCCCCCTACCTTGCTTACCTCCTCTGCCCCTTCCTCTTGAAGATCTACCTCTCCCTCCATAGTTGGCTTGGGAGGTAGAACCTTCATCTTCCACCTTCTTACTCCTGCCTTTATCCTTAGATTTCTTATCAGTGTATAGGGCAGAACAGTTGTTACCTTTGGATGTATCTCCACTCTTGGTGAGCTTTGCTTCATGTGTAAACAGTTGACCCATGAGAGTTGTAAGATCTGGAGTGTGCATGTCCATGTAGAGATCCATTGCAGTGGTGAAGCTTTCCCACTTGTCATCAGCCTTGATTCCATTGATTACCTGCCTCACAATTTGTTCTTCTTCAATCTCTTCTCCTATCCTTGCTAAATGATCTGCAACATCTTTGATCTTGGTCACAAATTCTAAAACAACTTGCTTAGGTTGCTTCCTTAGTGTTGTGAATTCAATCCACAACTGATTTTTCCTAGCCCTTGTATTGGAGGAAAAATATGATGACAAGGTTTCCCAAGTCTCTTGGGAAGTCTTGCAATTTTTGATATGTGTCAAAAGAAAATCAGATATAGAGTTGAGTAAATAAGACCTTGCCAATGCATCCTTTGCACACCATGTGTTGAGCTTTTCTTGTTCTTCCTTGGTTGGCAATCCTCTTGCTTTGAATGAGGGCAATTCCTCATCTCCTGAGATATATCCATAGAGACTCCTTCCTTGTAAGTAGGTCTTCATCCTTAGAGACCATGCTTGATAATTGTTCCTGTCCAATTTATCAATGAATGAAGGAAAACCATCTCCCATTTTACCTTATTTGCTCTGATACCACTGTTGGGAAAGATGGATGGATGATCCAAGAGACTGAGTAGGTACTACTAAACCTGCTTTGTACCAGCCCTCTTTTGCTTCAGACTTGATTAGTAGACTCTCTTAGCTTTCCAATGACACCAAAAAATGGCCTATGTCCTTTGGAAATGATGTGTGCAATGATTGAATCAAAACAGATAACTTTGAAAATCACAAACTCAAGAAAACCTTCTATTTTGGTCTTGACACCTGCTAAACGTTTTGCTCAGTGTGACCAACACAGTAGCAATTGATAAAATTCCTTCTAGGGGTATTTAATTAGCTTAGTAAGCTACCATTTTCAAGTGGAATGATGTAAAAAGATAAACTATGCTAAGAGAAATCAATTTAGCAAGATTAGCTATACCCCCGACTTTTTAGGACTAAAGTAGAAATAGACCAGTGAGCACCTCGACGCAAATTTCTCTGAATTGGCTAAATAGAATCACTTCAACCTTTGTCAGCATGTAGATGACTTTGAGCTAAATCCAACAAGCTTTGAATTATTGCATTTGGTGGAGAATTGACCGAGATATGCCCTTGACAAGTTGACAGACTTTGAGTAGACTAGCAGAGAATCACAGAGATGAATGATGTAGTTGTATCTATTAATTAACACTTGTGTACAATCCCATTGGCATGGATAACATTGCCTAATGGTGTAGAGAGGTGTAGGCTATGGTCTCACACACACTCAATTGCAGTAGAATGAAGCTCGGGAGTGATCTCGCTTACCCGCGACTTTTCATGTCCATGTTTTATATGTAATGAGTAAAGTTTGAATTCAAATTCAAACTTTTGGCTCCCTATGATCAAGCTCCTAAAAGCTTGGAGATATTCTCTCAATCAGATGAGCTACCTTTTCCACGAATCACTTAGGTAGGTGATTACAAAAGATTCTAAGTCAATTTGACTTTTACAATGAGGTAAAGTGGTAATTAACCACTAGCATATGTTCCTATGGTTCTTCATGTATGTAGAGTCTTCATGATATCTTTCAAGCCAAATGTGTAGGCTTGTGATTTACTCCAACAAGATAAACCTGAGGTAAGCTTTGCCAACCCCTTCGGAAGAGAAAGGATGAGGACAGAGATGGATAGAGAAGAAACTGAGAGACATAGAGCCCCAAGAAACCTAAGAAATGCTGATGATTTTCCTTTGCCAAGGCCTAGGGAACACACCCGGACCTTGAGGCCAACCCAACTGGTTAAGAAGTCCATGAAGAACTACTTCGATGGCACTCGAGACCCCTACGATCATGTGGCCAAGTTAGGCAAGTCTTGAGAGTTGAACAAGTTGAGGACCTGTTCATGAAATACAATGCCTTTGGTCTAACCCTTAGGAACACAGCCCTTACGTGGTTTCAACCACTAAATGAGAGACACTTCAGGAACATAGACCAACGTCTGGAGGCATTCATTACTGAATTCTCTAAGAGTGGCATAAGGCGTAATACTTCCTCACTGATTCATAGCTTCATGCAGACACCTCAAGAGACCGTGAGACTTACAGGAAGAAGGTTTAGGAAATACTTAGAGAGATGCCCTATTCCTGAGTTACCCACACCAGCTAAACAAGTGGCTTTATTCCTAGATGGATTGCTAAGTACCAAATTGAGATCTTATGTGTACTTAAAGGACCCTAGGACCATAGAAGAGTGTGTACGCATATGCATTGACATTGAGGATAACCTAGGGGAGGAATTAGAACTTTCCAAAATCTACAAGGATTCAGATAGCTCTAGTAGCCTCACTTCCAGTCAATCCACATCTATCGAGGAACTTGCAGAGAAAGTAGCTCAGAAGTTAGGAGTCTCAAGTAAACAAATACCAAGGTTTGCACGAGTGAAAAGATGTTATACTTGCGGAGGTGACCATATGGCGAGTGTATGTCCCATTATGGCTCAGCCCCAAGTGAATCCTAGTAGCCAGTACTGCACGATAGAGAGAAGATACACCAACCATACTACACAAGACTGCCCCTATAACAAACAAACCGTGAGACAGAATTACCCTCAACCATATCCACAACAAGGCAGGTACCAGAACCAGTATCCACCACAGCAGTACGGTAGGCCCCAACAACCCTATCAGCCACCCTATCAAGGGCAGTAGAGACCTCAGAAGGTATTAGCTTAGCAACCTCTTGCTCCACCCAATGTGATTCCCGTAAAGTATGTAGCTGCAAAAGAAAATTTGAATAGAGCCATAGTCCCAGTAACTCCATTGCTTTCAGAAAGTGACCCGAGTGATCATAGTTTTGATTCTACTCACATAGATAGTCCACAAGCTTACTACATGCAGTCACCTGAGCATAACCAATCATACTACTCTGAAGAACCAAGTGAACCTAGCTGGGAGCTAGAGTATGCAAACGTCATGTACGCAAACCCCAACTCTAGGCCTCAACCTAGGTAGGTAAGACCCAGAGCTCCTAGAGGACCATGCTACCGATGTCAGGGAGATCACTTCATTCGTGATTCCCCCATGCCTGCACCTACACAACCCCAATCGCTAACCATTCAAGGCTTTTGTCAAGATTGTGGTAAAGAGCATCTTTTAAGAGATTGTACAAAGAACCCCAACAACATGCCCAAAACCACTCCGATCAATGTTACTAGGTTAGTAGTAGACTCTACAGGAAGTGTAGCTTCAACTGCACCAGTGCAAGTAGTCACTTGAGCTCAAGCTTTGCAGCAGAACCTAGTTGTAGGCCAAGAAAAAAGAGCTCCGAGGTTAGTGAAACGGAGAGCATGACAAAGAAAAGGACTAGATCTTGGAAGGATAGTCGAGAAAGAATGAAAAGGCAATGGGCAAAGAAGATGAGTGAACTCGAGGAAAGCCTAAGAGAAAGGAGAGCCAAGATAATTGAACTTATATCTCAACCTCCCTCTCACACTACCCCACCACCACCATTCCCATCTCCATCTGATCACCACCTTCCAACCCGCCTCATGCGACCCCACCACCCCCTAGAGTAGCATCACTCCTAGCAGATCCTACTCCTGAGGACCTTAACATGATGCTTAAGGCATATCAAGCCAGAATCCAAGAAGGGCCAAACGTAACGGATCATGAAAAGTGTTACTCGAGAGCGGAATTAGAGCTTGAACGAACTAAAATTTGCGCTAAGATGGTGGAACTGGCTCAAACCATGTTTGAAGCCAGTCACATCTTTAACTTCTCTAGCTCAACTAAGATGCAGTTGCACTTTGATGGACTGCTAGAAAGATTAGAGAGGCTAATTGCACAGTCACAAAGGGACCCCGCTTCTCAAAATAAGGACAAGGCAAGTGAAAGGATAAGCCTTCCTACCCAAGAAGCTTATGTGCTTAATTCCACTGAACCAGATACATCTTCTTCTATGAATCCCTACTCACCACAGTTCCTATGAGAGATTCAAGAAGAGAAATGGGCTAAAGAGAGTGAAGTTCCTACTCCCATTGAACTTGTGGATGACTTGCATGATCAATTCCCACAAGATATTCCTTCCATTTATGGAGAGCAGGAGAGCACCCAATCTCAAGAGAGATTAGACTTTGAGTCTAATTCCCTATAGGAGCTACCCCATTTCACAAGTCCATGGGAAGCAAAGTCTACTTGTATGAGAGCACCAACGGTCATGGTAAGAAACAAAGATTCAGTCATACCTAGGAACACACAGGTAGTGAAAAACACTATAGGTGCACTGCAGCCTCACTTTAGAAGAGCTGCTCAAGGTAAGGCCAGAACTGTGGAAACATGTAGCCAAACAAGTACCAGAGGTAGCTAAACCGCGTTCCCAGGTAGGTTCTCATAGAACAGTGCTAGAGATACCTTTGGACAAGATAGGAGACATGAGCGAAGGAGAAGAAGGAAACACCTATCTTTCCATTACCCATCAGGGGTACACAACAAAGGCAATTTTGGATTCAGGTGCAGGAGTTGCAATTGCTACCACTTCCCTATGGAAGCGTTGGGGCAAGCCAGCACTCAAGCCAACCAGAATGAAATTGTAGATGGCCGATGGTCACATTGAGAGACCCTTAGGACTGCTAGAAGGAATAAATCTTTCTACATGTAGTGTAGAGTTTGAGCATACCTTTGCTATATGTGACTTTAGCAAAAATCATGCCTATGAGATGATTTTGGGAAGACCATTTATGCGACACTTGCAAGTGGTACAATATTGGGGAACCAATTCTCTGTACTTGCAACACTTAGGTGTCACGACCAAAGTTAATCTCAAGGATTACTCTCATCGAGATGTACCCCCCATTCAATAGAACCCCATCCATAGAGCCAGAGATGATACTGAGTCAGTGCATTCAATAGGATCGGGATCCTCATGGATGCATGAAGACACACACTTATGGATGTGTAAAGTAGCAGTAGAAGAAGAGAAGAGAGAAAAAGCAAGAGAAGTAGGTGCGAAGGAAACCCATAGATCAATTCAAGACCCAGCCTATGCACCTGTAGTATTTCCTGACGAAGAATTTGAACCTCACGGCCGGGCGGAGATTTTAGCAACAATGGATGTAGCCATCAATGAAGAACAATGGACACCTCACTGTGATGAGGATGGCTATGACATTTTAGTCTTCTCGATAGAGCCAACATGGGAGATTCGATTCTGGAAGAATGTGAACCGAGCACTCATGCATTCGAGGATGCAAGTGACTCCAATTTAGAGTCAATCATTATGGACCCACCCTTTACATCCGATGAAGAATACTTCTACGAAGTAGAAGCTCATCCTTAGAGATATGAAGAGCTAACAAATGATGTGAGATTAACCACACAAGTGACCACCAAAAATGAAGGCAAGAAGAGGAAGAAGAAAAAAGTCACACCAGAAGAGGAAGAATCTTTGTTTGAGGTCCCAGAAAATTTCAAGAAGTATGAGATAGACGATAGGAGAGTCATGGTGAGGATGCCTAAATGGGATGCTCAAGCAGGAGAGGCCTATGATAACAAGGAAACCACTAAGAAAATTGTTGTAGCCTTAGAAGAAGGAGAAGAAAAATGCACATACATAGGACATGACCTGACGGAAGAAGAGGAGCACAAGTTGATATCCTTGCTGAGAGAATATAGAAATGTATTCGCTTGGAGCTACAAGGATTTGAAGGGTGTAGACCTTGATATATGCTCACACACAATTCCCATGACCTCAGATGCCAAATCGTTCAAGCAGAACCCATACACCTATAATGATAACTACGCTGCTAAGATCAAGGAGGAGATAGATAGACTGGTAGAAGCTGGATTCATCTATGAAATTGAGCACACTGAGTGGGTATCCCCCAATGTAGTGGTGCCCAAAAAGAATGGGAAGTTACGTGTATGCATCAACTTGAAGAAGGTTAATGCAGCCACTATTCTAGATAACTATATACTTTCGATTACCGAGCATATACTAGAAAGAGTAGCAGGCAAGGAAGTGTACAGCTTCCTTGATGGATTTTCTGGCTACAATCAGCTAGCCATTGCTCCCGAAGACTAGCATAAGACAGCTTTTGCCATAGAGTGGGGCATATTTGCCTTTTGAGTAATGCCATTTGGGCTTACCAATGCACCAGCTACCTTTCAGAGACTGATGTGTCATGTATTCAAAGAGTTCCTGAGGAAGAACTTGGAAGTCTATGTTGATGATCTCTGTGCCCATTCCAACATTAGACAAACACATATACCTGAACTCAGGCAAATCTTTGACAAATGTAGAGAATATCAAGTCTGCCTGAACCGAGGAAAGTGTGTTTTCATGGTCAGGCAAGGCAAGATTCTAGGACACATAGTGTCAAACAATGGCATATCCATGGACGAGGAGAAAGTGAGAGCTATTGCAGAACTATCTAGGCCAAAGAACGTCAAGGAAGTACAAGCTTTCATGGGGCATTGTGTTATTACCGATGTTTCATACACAAGTATGCCATGATTCCAAAGCCTCTGTACAAACTTTTGACCAATTTTGAGCGGACTAAAGAATGTGAAAACTCCTTCAATGAGCTTAAACGACGATTATGTTCAGCACCAATCTTGACCACACCTGATTGGAATAAGCCCTTTCATGTTCACGTGGATGCATCCAATTATGCTATTGGATGTGTACTCTCACAACCTACTGGCGAAGGTAATATGGATCTTCCAATTGCTTATGCTAGTAGACAATTAAACGCAGCTGAACGAAATTATACCACTATTGAGAGAGAAGGATTAGGCATGGTATATGCGGTTAAAAAGTTTAGACATTATTTGCTTGCAAATAAGTTTAAATTTTTCACTGATCATCAAGCACTCTTGTACTTGGTAAACAAGCCATGCAATACAGGTAGATTAGTAAGATGGTTTCTCTTACTAATGGAATATGACTTTGAGGTTGTAGTGAGGAAAAGCAAGACCCACCTGAGAGCAGATCATCTCTCGAAGCTCACATCTGGAGAGGCCCCACAAGGAGTATCAGATGATCTTCCTGATGCTTACTTGTTTAATTTGGAAGTTGTGCCTCAGTGGGCTAAGACATTAGTGCCAGTATTGACATACGGGCCTAACCATCCAGTCATAAACACTGAAGATAGAGAGGTAGTAAAAGCCCAAAAGTACCACATCATGGAAGGAGGTATGTACAAGCATACAGATAATGGAATATTAGCTTGTTGTGTGGAAGAGGATGAGTACGCAAAATGTTTGCAATTAGCACATGTAGGTGCATTAGAGCAACATTACCCAAGGCAGCGAACCCTACAGACATTAAGGAGACTCGGAGTGCATTGGCCAACGATGGAAGTTGATGTCCATAAGTTGTGTAAAGAATGTCCAGTCTGTCGTATTAGACCACCTATGGAGCATGCCAACGATGGAAGCTCATGTCTATAAGTTGTGTAAAGAATGTCCAGTCTGTCGTATTAGACCACCTGTGGAGCATGCTACACTGTACCAGGTCTCTCTAACACTAGATTGGAGTGAACCATTGGTAGCCTTCTTGAGGACAAAAACATTCCCTCAAGATATGACCCTGGCCAAGCAAAGAAGCTTAGAACAAGAAGCTTTAGACTACACACTCATTGGAGATAACTTATACAAGCGTGGTAAAGATGGTTATCTTAGATTATGTGTCCACGAGAGTGAATATCTTAAGATCTTGGAAAGTGCTCACCAAGGTGTAGCAGGAGGACATTTTGGACCAGATCAGGTGATCAAGGCAATACTATATGCAGGTCTTTGGTGGCCCACACTTCACATGGATGCACATACCTACGTGAAGAGGTGTGATGTTTGTCAGCGAACTCAGTATCCTATACGCAAAGATGAGATGCCACTGAAACCTACGATGGGTGGACGCGCATTCCCTAAGTGGGGAATAGACCTTGTAGGTCCTATTAATCCCCCAGCTAAGGGTTCACATGCTGAATACATCATTGTGGCCACAGTCTATCTAACCAAATGGATAGAAGTAAAAGCTACGACCAAGAATGATGCTCTAACGACTGCTAAGTTCTTATTTGAGAATGTGTTCACTAGATACGAGCTACCTATCGAGCTAGTAAGTGATAGAGGCACTCACTTCTTGAACGAAGTCATTGAAAATCTTATCCAAGAGTTCTTAGTAGTACACAAGAAGTCTGCCCCCTATCATCCACAAGCTAATGGGCAATCCGAGAGCACAAATAAGATTTTATGCAATGTTATGACCAAACTAGTGAATAATAAACGCTCTGATTGGGACAAATAGCTACACCATGTTGTTTGGGCATACCGAGTTGCCTATAAAATGGTACTCCAAGCCACACCCTTTCAGATGGTATTTGGCCAAAATGCAGTGCTACCGCTGGACTTCTTGATACCTATGTTGAGAGTAGCACAAGAGCATGATTGGACAGGCCACGAGCTTTCATCTAGAATCTTTGACCTGGAACGATTAGGTGAAACAAGATTAAGAGCGGAAGTAATAATTTATGCAACCAAGAAAAGAGAAAAAGCATATTTTGACGCACATGTGAAGGATAAAGGCTTGAAAGCAAGAGACCTAGTCTTAGCCTACACCTTGAAGCAACATGCATGGAAATGATTTCTTGTTGGTTTCTTCAAATGTTGACGGCCCCTCTGATTTGATATCCTGAGCAATATAGATTGAATGCTTAGTGACTAGAGAGGTGTCAAATCCATACCTTTCTAGCTTCTTCTTTTCCCTAGTTGATCTCCCTATTGTTTGTTGAGAAGATTCTGCTATATCTCGCAACTCCTGCATCTTTTCTTTGCCTTTATTGTTCCATGCCTTGATGTTCCTCATTGGTGTCTTCTAATCATCATCAGAATCACTTGTATCTTCATGTAGTTGATCATTTACTTTTTGTAATGATGGAAAGCCTCCTCTAGGTCATAAGGTAGCTTGACTTTCCTGCAATCATCTTCAAACCAAGAGTTGTTCTCATCAAAGACAACATCTTTGCTAATAATAAAGCCTTAATACTTGGATTATACAACCTGTATCCTTCTTTATTTAGATCATATCCAATGAATACACATTTCTTTGCCTTAGGATCCAATTTACCTCTAATTTGTGATGGAACATGTGCATGAGCTATGCATCCAAATATCCTACAATGGTTAAGGCTAGGTCTTCTTCCATTCCAAGATTCATAGTGTGTCATCCCATCCAATGCCTTTGATGGGAGTCTATTAATGAGATAGGTGGCTATAGACACAACCTCTACCCATAGATAATTGGGTAATTTCTTCTCATTAAGCATGGACCTTGTAGCTTCAACTATGGTCCTATTTCTTCTCTACTCCATTTTGCTCTGGAGTGTACCTAGTTCTTATCTCTCTCGTAATGCCTCTATCTTGGAGATGGGCATCAAATTCATGGGAGAAGTATTTTGCCCCTCCATCTGGCCTTAGCCTCTTTAATGTTTTTCCTATTTGATTTTCGATAAGAGAGATACAATCGTATACTTCATCCTTGTGCTTCATAAAATATAGGATGGTACATTTGATACAATCATCAATAAATGATACATAGATGCTAGATCCTAAAATTGATGGTTCTTTGCTAGGTCCCCAAACATCTGTGTGGACTAGCTCTAATAGGTCACCATGGATGTAACCTTTCTTCGTAAAGGGTTGTCCATCTGACTTCCCAAATTGACAAGCACTTCATTTTTATATCATATGTTGCTTGGATATATTAGGTAGTCCAAGCACACTTTGATCCCTGTATATTTGCCTCAAACTTCTTTTGCCAATGTGAGCTAATCTTTTGTGCCACATCTCTAATTCTAATAGGGTTTGTCCTCCATAATTTAATAGAGCTATATTTCTAGTATCTTGCAATTCAAATGTAAAGAGTCTACCTAACTTTTCTCCCTTTGCGATTCTCTTGAGTTCTTGTTCAGGGTCTTCAACAAATGATCCATTCCTTGTGAACCTTACCTGCAATCCTTTCTCTACAATTTTTCCAACACTTATCAAGTTCTTGGTTATGCTAGGTACATACAACACCTTACTGAGTAGATTCATATTTCCATATAGAGTTTTCACATTACCAATCTTTTCAACTGAGTGCCTAGTGTCATCTCCTATTTGAACCTCATGTCTATTCCTTTGATCTTCCAAGTTTGATAGTAGAGCCACATTCCCTACTACATGATTGGAACAACTAGAATCTATATAGAATACATGCTCATCTTCTTTACCTTGCTTCATGGTCATGTTGATCAATACAAGTGAGTCCTCTTGTGTCTGCTCTTCAGTGTAATTGTTGTAATCTCTTCATCCTCTATATCATCCTTGATTATTGGTATTGTTGTAGTTGTTTTTGTAGCCATTGAGGTTGTTTGGTCTTCCTCTTCCATAGCTTTCTCTATTGAAGCCTCTTCCTCTCTGATTTCTAGGATTCATGAAACAATTCTCAATTGTATGGTTAGTCAAGCCACATATAGTACATGGAGAAGAGCTTTGGATCTCCCCCTGCCTTGTCTACCTCTTCTGCCTCTTCCTCTTGTACCTCTACATCTTCCTGCAAAATTGGCTTGGGAGGTACTTGCTTCATGATCAAATCTTTTGCCTTTGCCTTTGCTATCCTTACTCTTATTCTTATTAGTGTATAGCACAAAGGATTGGTGACCTATCATTGTTCTTCACAAGCTTAGCTTCATGAGTGAATAGTTGCCCCATAAGAGTATTGAAGTCAGGTACCTACATATCCATGTATAGGTCCATTGTTATGGTGAATGCTTCCTATTTATCATCTGCTTTGATTCCATTGGTCAGTTGTCTCACAATTTTCTCCTCTTTAATGACTTGTTCAATGCTTCCAAGTTGATCAGTTAGGTCCTTCATTTTGGTGACATAATCACTCACACTTTGCTTAGGCATCTTTTTGAGTGTGGTGAATTCCATCCAAAGTTGATTCCTCCTTGCTCTACTGCTTGAAAGAAGAATGATTCAAGGGCATTCCATGTCTCTTGGGATGTCTTACAATTCCTAATGTGTGGAAGTAAGAAATTAGAACGTGAGATGAGAATATAAGACCTAGCTAAAGTATATTTTGAGCACCATGTTGTTAACCTTTCTTGTTCTTCTTGGGTAGGTTGTCCTTTGCTTCTTAGTATTGTCATCAACTCATTTGTAGATATGTAACCATAGAGATTTCTACTTTAAGTGACCAACAAGAGTATTTATCTCGATCCAATTTGTCAATAGATGATGGGAAATTGGGAATCCATCTCCCATGTTGAGTTGATGATAGCTCTGATACCACTGTGAGGACATGGTTGGATACACTCCAAAGATAAGGTGGTGATGTATAAATCCTACTCTGCACCTACCAATGTAGCTTCAGAGTACCTTAGTAGACATATTTAACTTCCAAAATATGCAGTCCGACCCACGATGTACCTTGGAGCATCATCCTCAAATAGGTATATCAAAAAAGATAACTTTTAGACTTGAAGGGTTCCAAAAATCTTGCTATTTATGGACTAGGTCATCTCAAAAAAATACTCAGTGTTCACTCATTGATTATAGTTGACCCAAGAGCTTTTACAAATAGCTAAATGAAGACCTTACCTCACTACTAGAAGTTATTTCACTAGTTTTGGATGAGTATATGATGAGAAATGATATTAAGAAGTTGGGGGTGTAATCCCAACTTTTTAGGAAGATGATAGTGAGCAGACATAGGTTGCTTGTAGAGAACTTATCTCACAATTTAATGAACCAAATGATATGAAAATTGATATGGCACAAGTCGACAGACCATCCTACCTTTTCCAAGATGAATCACATCCAATGGATGAGTACATGTAGAGAACTCAACTAATCAAAATCACTAAAATGATCACTTTGGAATAGACAATAGTACATAGAGAATGACTTGCACTAAATGAATCAACTCTATATAATTTTGAAACTATGATACAAGGGAGATGATGTAGGCTTACTCATACATATTTCGGCTTAGCGTAGCCACAATCTTGAAGCTTAATTCGTTCTTCTCTGCTTCATACACATGACTCAAAGTCGTGTAGTTTTGTAGTTATGAAGTGATTTGAATTTGAATCAGCCACCTAAAATTGTTCCTACCTTTTTGGTAGTGGTTGATTTGATTCTAACCAATTAGGTAGTTGTGACATACAACTTGTAATGCTATGATATTCCTTCAATAAACCTATTTTACTTTCATATCAAGAGCTAAACTCTATGCTTTTACAAGAGGTGTTCATATATGGTCTATGAGAAATCAACCCACCATATGGAGTAAAACTTTGATATTTGGTCAAGCATCAAGGCTTGCCAAATGTACCAAAACTAAAAATTGGAGGGAAGACAATTGTGATTGTACTCTATGTGGATGACCTTGTGATTGCATGAAATGATGATGCTTGTCTTCAACAAACAAAAGATGCCTTGAGTTTAGAATTTGAAATGACAAACTTAGGCTTAATGCATTATTTCTTAGGCTTTGAAGATGATGGTAGGAACCAAAGAAGATTTTCATCTCTCAACAAGTATGCAAGGCAAATTTTAAAGGCATTTGACATGAAGGATTGCAAGGAGATTTCTACACTTATGGATATTAATAAAAAATTATCTATTGAATATACTTCACCTATAGTGGATATTGGAAGATACAAGAAATTAGTTGGAAGTATCATCTGGTTGTGCAATAGTAGATCAGATATCTCCTACGCTACTAAAATAGTAAATGGATTCTCTAATAAGCCTTTCCAAACTCATTCGAAGTTAAGTATGAGGATACTCAAGTATGTGAAAGGAACAATTCATTATGTTATTCTCTATGAAGAAAATTATCTTTGGTTGGATACTATGATTCGAATTGGGCAAGAGATATTGATACCAAAAAATCAATTTTTGTATATTGTTTTTCTTTAGGATTTGGGATTTTGTCTTAGATTAGTAAGAAAAAATTGATGTCTTCTACTAAGATGACTACAAGGCAACATGTGTTGCAGCATGTGAAGCAGTATGGTTAGTGTGGCAACCAAAGTTGCACGACCATAGCAAAGAATTTTGTTTTCCATGCATGTACCAAGCACATAGAAATTCAGTATCGCTATGTGTGTGAGTTGATTGAGGATGGGGTCATGAAGATATGCTATTGTACAACTAAAGAAAATGGAGGAGAAATCTTCACCAAGGCTCTTGGGAGAGAGAAACTTCATCGACACTTTCCAAATCTTGTCATTGGACCAAGGAGGTAGTCCATTGTAGGGTGGTCATTGAGGGGCTGTTAGATATACTCAATACTCCACCCTCAAGTGACCAAAAATGATCCATGGTGCTCTAAGTTGTAAGGAACCCATTATGAGAAGAAGCCATTGTGAGAGCTAGAACTTTGTGGAATGCTAAGTTCCAGTTTAGATGAGTTATATGTGTGATCATTGATGGTAATATGTAATGATGGTAATATGTAATCTTTGTGAGCCTAACCGTTAGTTCAAGTAGGGCATAAAGTTCTAGGCCATTGGGTTGCCATTCGAGGTGAAAATAAAGCCTTGTGGCATTGTGCAGTTTCCCCATAGATCCTTAATGGGGGGAGTGCACACCACCTTCTACGGGGTCTAGGGGACCTATCCCAGCTAGTAGGGCCAAGATGATAGGAAATTTGGTCATGGAGATATTGTCAGGTTATATATTTTAGGTATTTTGTCTCTCCCACTTAGTAGTAAGCCCTTCATCTAGATCCTCTCTAGATTGCCATCTAAGCCCCATATTAGGAGTGTACGGGCGGACAAAACCATCTTTGTAGTTGTGTTGCTCTTGGAAATTTGGGAAGCTCTTGTTTCTTACACTATCATCAAAAACTATTTTAAACTTGGGATGGATCTATTAGGTAGGTGAAAGACACACTAAAAAAAAAACCCAAAATTTTGACCTAGAAAACTAGCATAATTGTCTTGTGGAAGATCACCATTCAATTATTTATGCACAAAGTTTTTAAGTATATTAACAAGAGGACATGTCCTAGAATACCATTGGTTTTCATTGAAAACTCCCTATAGAGATACTTTGTGCATATTTCTTTAACTCATTATGACATCAATAGTTCGTGCTCATGTTTTAGGATCCAATGAGAGATATTCTTACTAACCATAAATTTCAAAGGAAAAGTGCATTTTTTATATTTAGAATTGAATATTAATATAAGATCATTTGAAACATGAAAATATGTGTTAGCAGTGGCATCGGCAGTGGCCAATGTCATCAACATCAAGGAAGCATGTAAAGGAAGAGACATGAAGATTGGGGGACCAAGCCTATCAATTTTCCAAAAGATTTCTTTATTATAATGGATCAAACCTTCAACAATGTGCCAAAATGCCCCAAGAACCCCAATCCCCTCCATTATACAATATGAAAACCCACGAAACTAACCTTTGTCTTTGAAATAATTCACTAACACTCAAGCTCACTGATCCTCCTTGTAAAAATCAACCCTTAATAACTCACTACCATAGTTAATGACATCTCTCATGAAAGGATGTGTATGCATTATTCAAAGCATGTAGCAATCTAGCGACTTGCATTAGGCACTAAGAGATTGTTTGAAAATCAGCTCATAGCACAAGGCTACATTGGCGGCACATCAGCTATGTAAAGGGATTGCAGTCTCACTTTATTGGGATTGAGATTAATTTCCATGCTAATATGTTATCCTTTTGTAGCAGACCTTTTACATAAGTACTTAGGATCAACATGTAGGTAGAAGGATCAACAAATCTCATTGGTTTCAAGGTTTAGCAAGATCGTTTGCCGATGTGGAACACATTTATGAATCAACTTTATGCTTTAGTGGTGACACATGGGGAAGATACCAGTTCTTCTCTAACTACTTTGAAGCACTCCAAAATTTTGAGGTACCATCAAACTTTGAAGCACTTCATAAAAGCATCAAACTTTTGGTACCATTGTCTAGGGGACTATTTAAGTCCATACAAACTCTTCTTAAGCTTATAAACTAGACTTTCCTTGCCAGGAACTACATAACCCTCTGGTTGTTCCATATAGATCTCATCTGTAAGATCTCCATGCAAGAAAATAGTTTTCACATCCATTTGGAATAGCTCTAAGTCCTCCATTGCAACGAATCTGAGCAACATGTGCAGGGTAGTCATCTTGACCACTGGAGAGAAGATTTCCTTGAAATCAACACCATGTTGTTGCTTAAAACCCTTTGCAACAAGTCGTGCTTTATACTTTGGAGAAGCACTTTCTTATGTGAATTTCAGCTTACGTACCCATTTACATGGTAAAGCTTTCCTGCCATTTGGAAAAGGTACTTAATCCCAAGTACCATTCTTGTGAATAGAATCCAACTCACTCTTCATGGCACGCTCCCACTTGACATGATCCTTTGTCTGCATGGCATCTTTGTAGCAAGAAGGTTCACTGGCATCTGTTAGCATAACAAAATCTGAACCTGGAACATATCTATCAGGTGGATGTGAGACACATGCAGAACGTCTCAATGGTTGCTAAACAAGAACATGTGCAAACTGATCTGAATGGACATTCTCTTGAACATCCCTATATGTAGCATTTTTATGCATGCTAATCGGAGGACTAGTATCCTCAAACACCACTCTTCTCACTTCAACCTGCTTAATGGGCTGTTTATGCATCTTAGACTCATTGAAAATGACATCACTACTTTTGATCATTGATCGTGCTTCAGGATCCCATAAGTGATATCCAAACTCTCCTTCTCGACCATATCCAAGAAAATGCATTTCTTTGACTTATGGTCCAACTTTTGTCTAAGATTCTTGGGTATATGAACATATGCTTCACACCCAAAAACTCAAAGATGATCATAATATGCTGGCTTCCCTATCCATAACTCTTGTGCCACTTTCAGACCTTTGGCAGTACTAGGTGAAAGGTTAATCACATGAACTGCGGTCAATACTGCTTTTGCCCAAAAGCCTTGTGAGAGGTTTGCATGATGCAACATAGAGACTACTCTATCTTGAATAGTTCTACTCTATCTGTACTGGGGTATAAGGAGTTGTAAACTCTCTACAGATCCCTCTAGGCTGACAGAAAAGGCTGAATTCATGTGAGGTATACTCACCCCCGTTATCTGAATGTAAAACCTTAAGCTTAGTCCTTTTTCAGTCTCAATTGAAGCAAGCCATTTTCTGAAAGTAGGGAATACCTCATCCTTCGATTTGATAGGATATACCCAAACTTTTCTAGTAGCATCATCTATGAAAGTGAAAAAGTAGAGAGAACCACCTAAGGACCTAGTGGGCATGGGACCACACACATCTGTATGAACAAGATCTAATGCCTGAATTGAAGAGTCAATGTGCGTTCTATGCACATTTCTGGTTTGCTTTCCATATTGACAATGCTCACAAAATGAAAAATCAGAGAAAGATAACACAGGTAGGTAGCCAGAATGAGAAAGATTTTCCATTCCACTACGAGATATATGGCCCAAACGGCCATGCCAAATACAAGCCATAGGTTGTTCAGTAATAGCTAACAAGTGTTCTTTCTGTGATACAAATAAAGGATAAAGTGAGCCAACTTTGCTTCCTTTTGCAATAACCATATTGACCTTTGATATGCAAAAGGACTGAGCATAGAAGGCCACATTGTAACCAAGGTCATCAAGTTGACCAACTGACATCAAACTACATGATAACTGAGGTACATGGCATACATTATGCATAGTAAATTCTGAACCATCAATGAACTACGCAACAACATCTCCAATCCCCACAACATCACACTGGTAAGAGTCACCAAGTCTCATGGTACCAAGAGACTTTGCTGCATAATCAGAGAACCATTCTCTGTGTGGTGTCACATGGAAAGAAGCACCAGAATCTAGCAGCCATGTGTGGGAAAGAGAATCAGCCATAAGTGCCCCAAATGGCATAGTACTATCAAGTGTCAACAGATCAGCATCATCAAAAATAGCATTAATATCTTCAATCTTCACAGTCGAAGTAGATGGTGCAGGTAACTGTTTAACATGTCCATCAACATTCTGTCCTTTACCTTTAGCATTCTTTAATGCATAATAGTCTTTCTTCATATGTCCTTTCTTATGACAATAATGGCATTCAATATCCCTCTTCCTTGATTTACTTCTACTCTTATTTCATTGACCATTCTTTTCCTTGTTCTTGCTCCTGCCACGTTGCTGATTCTTAAGAATCATGAACATTATATGCATCTCCACTTTGAGTGCCAACCATAGATTTTCTATGAATCTCCTCACTCAACAGTGCTCCACATATGTCATCATAGACAAGTTTACCACCAGGTGCACTATTGCTAATAGCTATGCAAAATGTATCCCATGATGATGGCAGGGTGCATAACAGCAATACTGCTTTCATTTTGTTATCCATATCCATTTTATGAGCATGTAACTGGGAGAATATAGCATCAAACTCATTTAGATGAGGAGCAACACTATCTATGTTCTTCATACGAAGGTCATATAATTTTCTCATTAGATACACTTTATTTGATGCCGTCTCTTTTTCATATGTATTGCATAACTTCTTCCAAAGATCCTCTGTACTTTCATAGTCTAATACTGTAAAGTAAACATTATCTGCCAGGTGCAAGTGAATGTTAGACCTGGCCATTTCATCTAACTCATCCCAATCATCTTCATCCATGTCAGCAGGCTTCTTTGAAATCTTGTTTACTGGCTTCCATTGTCTCCTTTGAATCAGCACATCTTTAATCTGATTCTTCCATAGAGCAAAGTTTGAGCCATCAAATTTTCGGATCTCAAAATGGTCTTTGCCCTGCAAGTTATAGCTCCTCTTGAGAACACTAGCACTAGACCCTGATCCACCAGATGTGCATGAGACCTCTGATGCCATGATGGTAGAGAACTGAATGGAATCATAATGGAGCTAGAAGAGTTCGAGCACCAACGAATAAGTGTATTAACGAGTAAATCCGCCACTGTATAGTTGACAAAACCAAAAACTAGAAAAATTTTGCCACAGTATTCTCTGCAAAATGAGTGTATGACTAGTGTCAAAATATCATAAAACTACAACTACTGACATGTTTGCCTGCATAGTGAATCAATGACTCCTATGCATATAATCAGTTACCAATAGAAGCCAACTAGGCTTATCGAGCACCTATGAGCAACCATCATACATCTCCTATGGCGAGGCTGGGTAAGTCTTCCACCTGCATCATTGAAGAGACCCCGCATTTGGGTGTCTCCCAATTAAGAAAACCTCACCACGACCCTCTTTATCAAACGTAAAAGGCTTTATGCAAAGAACGTAACCGCTATATCAATGACCACATGGACGTACATAAGCGATATCCACAGAAGCATATATGATGTGTATGTGCTCAATATATGCAGTAAAATGACACTAAAAGGCTGAATGCACAGCCCAAAAACTAGCCAATAACTCCGGCAAGTGTCTGTCAACTCTGATGTTTTTGGCTCAAAAAACCTGCATAAATTTGTAGCAGCTGCTCCCACCAAAACTGAAAACATTTCCAGAAACCTATAGTTTTGCGAGTGTAGCTAAAAAACACAGCCCCAAAGGTTGATGTTTATTGTTGGAGAAGTACAAAGAACACTCTTCATGATGTTCGTGGACCTGTGTGAAGAGAACTATGTGCAAAAGTACTCCAAAATGGCTCCAAAAGACACCCAAAAATGCTTCAAAAATAGTCTTTGAAAGCAAAGAATGAAGCTTTGAGGGACCAAAACATGTTCAAGGTAATGTCAACCTTAGTCTTTCCCCTCCTTCAGACACCACAGAGTGTAGCTTAGTGGCAAGAGATTTTCACGGTTAAGTGAGCTCTGGGGGGAACAATAATGGGATGTGTGACCTCTCGAGAAGTATCGGGAACCTCTATCTTCCTTGATCGTTGAGGTCCTCCCTCGCGCACAGCCAACGGTGCCAACAGTGACTTCGGTGACTCGAATGACAAGGTATGCCAAGGTCTATCCCTTGGTCGCCGCCTTAGTCGAAAGCCTGGGGGGAGGGGGGTCGCTTGGTTTGCACAGAAGCAACAAAGCTTTTTGCATCGAACTGCTCTGATACCAGTGAAGTATTTTATCGACAATGCACCAAAGTGCACTCTCCTTCTCGAGAGCTCCACGATGATATGCTTCGAGTAGAAAACCAAGCTCCTGAGGCCGCACATAGTACTTCGCACAGCTGCTACAGAATACTCAGAAAACATAGTACACAAGGAGCACTAAGAGAGACTTCTTAGGTCTCACAAATGCGATTGAACATGCAGTTTGTGGCTGACTAGGCCACTAAATGTTTTATTAAAGAACATATACAAAGAAGTGTCCAGTGGCCATTTTGGCCTTTCACATGGACACTAACGATAACACACATGGGTATTTGTGTTATGTGGGAGATAAATTAATTTCATGGTGTTCTAAGAAGCAACATATAGTTTCTTTGTCATCTACAGAAGTAGAGTATAAAGGTATAGTAGAAGCTACAAAAGAATTCATATGGCTAAAAACTCTCATGAAGGGTTTTGATATAAATCAGAGTACTCCTATCATTTGTGAAGATAACATGAGTTCTTTGTATTTGGCAGCTAATCCTATGTTTCATGCGAGAACTAAACACATTGAGATTCAGTATCATTTTTTGAGAGAGAAAGTTATTGATAAAGAGATAGAAATCATGCATACTCGTACAAAAGATCAACTTGCAGATATGTTAACAAAGGGCTTGGATCAACCTAAGTTGCAGAGTTTTAAAGATATGGCAAGAATAAAGAAAATGCTGGTAATCACAATTGATTATTGAGGGGGAGCTGTTGGAGCAAGAAAATCATCAATTAATGATTACATGAAGCTTAGGAGTGAAGAAATGAAGAAAAGGTTGAAGCTTGAAGTATGAAGTGAAGTGGAGGTTCAGGAAGAGATGATCTTTATACACATGTACATTAATCTTGTAAACACTTCACATATACTTTGAAATAGTGTCGAATCCAATATCATATGTATATATATGCTTGTATATAGACATGATACATATGAGAGATGAAGTCTAGATGAGAATTAGATGATTAGATCATAAGTTGAATGTGTAACATCCATCAGATAAACTTCTTATTAGAATAGAAGAAGTTTTCAAGAAGTTGCACCTCAATGTTTTTCTTCTTTCTCCTTCTGTGCTTAATCAATTGAGAAATCCTTTTGTTCTGTGTGGGCACGTATGCCAAGCTAATCTCCCCAGCAAAGAACCTCTCCTTGACATAATGATAATGCACATCAATGTGCTTAGTGCGAGTATGAAACACAGGGTTCCTCGCAGCTGCCAATGCCCTCTGAGTGTTAGTGAAGATGGTGGTGGCAGAAGACTAACCAACACCCAAATCATCCATAAGGCGTCTGAGCCACACACACTCAACAATCGCTATGAAAGTTGCCCTATACTCAGCCTCACAACTAGAAGTGGCCACAGTAGGCTGCTTCTTGCTTAATCAAGATATACACGAGCTACCAAGCATAAAGCAAAAGCCACTAGTAGACACACGAGTGTCATAGCAACCAGCCCAATCAGAGTCCAGAAAAGCATGCAAATTTGGTGGTAGTGATCCCCCCTTGGGATAAAACAACCCAATTACCCGAGTACCACTCAAGTAGCGAAAGATGCACTTAACCGCCTGCCAATGCTTGACTCCTGGGAAATGCATAAACCTGCTCATCTGTGAGACAGCAAACTGAATATCTAGCCGAGTAATGCATAATTAAATCAGGCATCCAACAGCCTACTAATACCCTGTCTAGATGTACCCTGACAAGTGTACCCTGACAGGATGTACCCTGAGACGTGGCGCGTTGCGTCGCACCGTGCCGCCTTGAAAAAGTAAGAAAAACTGCAAGTTATGTTAAATTGAAGAGGAGAGAACTTGAGTGACAACTCCAAGAAAGAGTGTAGTGGTAAAAGTACTTCCCTTGTAAGTAGGAGGTTGTGGGTTCAAATCCTCCTACCTTAGGGAATCTCAAACTCTCTATTGCCACTCAAAATCCAAAATTGCCATGTGCAATCAGATAGCATGTATCTTCTCATACCAAGCAGGTGGTGCTTGCTTTAAACCATATAATGCCTTCTTTAACTTGCATACCTGTTTTTCATGCCCTTTCTACACAAAGCCACGAGGTTGGAAAACATCCACTTCTTCATGCAAGTCGCCATTCAGAAATGCTATTTTAATGTCCAACTGATGTACGTTCCAGCCATGATTGGCGGCAAGTGCACAGATGCTCCGAACAGTAGTCATATGGCATGTAAGTGCAAAGGTCTCATCAAAATCAATGCCTCTTTCTTGTGCATAACCCTTTGCAACAAGCCTAGCCTTATACCTGTCAAGTGTTCCATCAGGCTTATGCTTCAGCTTGTATACCCACTTAGTGCCAATGGCCTTCTTGCCAGGAGGCAAGTCACATAAAGACCAGGTACCATTTTTCCTGATAGCATCATATTCAGATTGCATTGCAGCCATCCAATGTTTAGAACTTTGTGCTTCATCAAACGAAATAGGCTTAGTCTCATCATAGAGACTAGATGCAGCCATAGCATAGCAATCTGATGCAATTCATAGTCTATGAGCTTATACAACCCATGACATAAAATTCCAAAAGCAATAATCACATTGCCATTTGACAGATCATGAAATGTACATCTGTCATCAACAAATTTCACAACCAAGCCAATCTTGGCTAATGTAGAAACTGATAACAGATTTTTCTTGATCCCTGGCACGAACAAAGCATTTGACAAAGTGAAAGAACTACCATCAACAGTTTTCAAAATGATCTTACCAACTCCCATAATATGATAAGAGTTGTTGATGCATGTAACATATTCCTTGTAGGGGTAGGCTCGAGTGAAGAGAAGAAACTGCGCTGCAAGGTAATATGTTTCGTTGCCCCACTATCACAATACCAAACATCTGAGTCTACTAGAGACATGCACTGCTCATGAGAAGATGGGTCAAAACTACAAATAGTAGTAAACGCCCATTCTTCTTCTTGCACAAGATTAGCAGGCTCTGTTTTTGGTGTAGAGGCCTCTGCAACAACCATTCTAGCCTCTTTCTTCTTTGCCTCTTTAGTAGCCAGTTTTGGACAGTTCTTTATCATATGATCATTTCCTTTACAGTACTTATAAAACAATTTTTGCTTTTCTGATTTCTTTTCATCTTTGTCTTCCCTCTTCGATTGTGTAGAATTAGCAGATTTTTGCTTACTAGTTGAAGAGCTTCATTTTCCTTTGCCCTTCTGACTAGCCAGGAAAGCTTGATCTGCAACACGCATAATGGACATGTTCTATCTGGACTGATCTTCCTGCAACAGAACATAGATTAACTCCTCAAATGACAAGGCATTTGGATTGCCTTTCATCATCAACCGAAGAGTAGAAGCAAAACTCTTATATGAATCAGGAAGACCATTCAGAACAGTCTGCACAAGTGAGCTATCTTGTATAACCTCATCAACAGAAATCAACTGTTCCTTCAAGTCTTTGATCTTTGTTAGAAAATTGTCCATAGAATCACCTTCATTCATGTGCTCACTCTCCAACTATTTTCGGATGTAAGCAACAGGAGGCTCATTCCTAGCTTGGTACAATGTGGTAAGTGTATCCCAACCATCCTTACCTATTCTGTAAGAGCGAATGTGAGGAATAATGGCATGTTTGACAGACAAAGCTATCAATGCATGTGCCTGGGAATCTCTGCCATCCCAACAAATTATCTCTGCAGTAGGTGCAGCAGAAACTGCAGCATGAACAGGAATATGCAGAATATCATCATCTTTGACACCTTCTGCATCAGCTTTAGTACCTGCAATTGTAACAGTTGCAGGTGTGATAGAACGTTTTTCAACACCCTACCCAATGTTCCACAGTCCTTTTGCAACCAATACATGCCGCATCATATAAGCTCACAACGAGTCCTTGGTACCATCCAATTTATCTCAAAAAAGTTAAACGGAACTACCCAGACGAGTTCTGCTAAACCTGTAGCAGACTTCGAGACGCTTATACTAGCAAACCAAAACTGGTATATACCTTTGGCACAAAAAGACGAAATAGCCCACAGAAGCGCTATGATAGTGCATTTGAAGGCCAAAACGAGCTCAGATCGGATTTTGGCACCACATAGCAAAGCTATTTTGATCTCCGAAACACCCTGAGTATGCCCATCGAATTTTGTGTGAATCTGAGACTGCAACCGGAGAGGTGTAGACGACACCCTAGACAAAGCGGCGACCTGCTCTGATACCAATTGTTGGAGTTAGACGTCTGCAAAAGCACGCGAACAACACAAGGAAGAAGAATAAGCTTGGCGCACAACACACAATACTCAATGTATTACTAGATAGTGTACAAAGATAAGTACCCCATTAGAGCAATAGGCGTATATACAAATCGGGGAAAAAAACCTCCTAAAGAGGGAAAAAATTGCCCCGGCGGTCCTAGAGTGTTCACACACATCATACCTAAATATCAACAAATGAATGAGGTTTGTGAGGTAGACTTTTTTGAGTGAAGCCATAGTTCACAGAAGTATTGATTGTTCATAATTTGGTAAAGATTTCCAAAATTGAAGGAGGTTTTGAGTTATATTGATATAGAGGTGTTCAAAATTCAATTATAGCTTGTCTTTTAGAGATTAAACTTCTCCATGATCATACCATCTTCCATACACCTATATGAATTCAAGATTTTGTATCCCATATTACCATTCTTCATATTCAGCACATATGTGTGGATGATGTTTATCTTAAAATCCAAATGCATCACCCTATCTATCTATAGAGTAACTTTTGATGAAATCCTCATAAAGACCCCAAGATCTTTTGAAATCCAAGACCCCAAGATCTTGGATTTCAAAATTCAAGATCTTGGGGTCTTGCTTAATGAACTTGTAGCAATAGAAGATAATCTTGAATTTTAAATTCCGCCTTTGTCTAAAGCTTTGAGAACCTACCCTTGGGCATTTTAGGAATCTTGTTATTGCTTAAGTCTAATCATCAACTAATTCTTTTGGATTTCAACTCTAGGAAATCCCTTTTAAGCATAGGCAATCATTGTTGTAGAATCTTGATTACCATTATGGATTTGTAAATTACATGCTTGGAACTTAAAGCTTTTGGTTCTCTCACTTATGTTTAGATAAAAGTGTTTACTTTGGCATGCTCTTATCTAGATTTTTTTTACTGCAATCACCTTTTTTAGTCTTTTCTAACCTTAAGAAGATCCTAGTTCACCTTAACTTTAGCATTCCATTACGTTTTCTTTTTTGACAACGTATTTCTTGCTTTAAATCCATAACATGGATGATGTTTTTTAAATTCTCTAACCCATCTTTTTTGTTCCATGATTCCATGAAATATTCATGGAATCATTTGCACCAATTTACTCATCAAAGGATTTTGGTGTTCTCTTATGATAAAGAAGTTTCAAATCAAGAGAAAGATCAAGGCTATAGTTGAAGGACTACAAACTACTTTACAACAGTTTGGAATCACCTCCCTTATGAGACTTTGTTCCATTGACTCAGGGTCAAGTTTAGCTAGCTTCATTATCTAGGCTTGACTTTCATTTTATTACTTCAAAAAGGACTTATCATATATTATGGAGTTAGATCGCCTCAATTATATTAGTTATCATGGGAGTGATAGTGTGGTAGTTAGGTTCATATGGAAGATAGTAGACACTTTTCACGATGGTTTTCCATCTTTCCTTTGTTTTCCCAAGAGTCATCTAAAGGAGAATCCAAGAAAACATCACGTATAGATGAGAATATGTACAAAGTACATAGGAGCAAGTGGCGGACATCTATTGAAAAAATATTTTCCACAGGATCTCCATTGGTGAAATTCCACATGCATTTCAATTTCGTTTTGAGGACAAATGAAACTTAGGGGAAGAAAATTTTCTAGAGTAGGCTAGTTAACTTTAATATGAGAATGATTGGCTATAGATTATTGAAATTAGAGCCACTCTTTTGGTAGGAGTGATGGATGGGAAAGGATTGGTTGGCCTAGCTCGCAGCAAAGACTTAGAGCACTATGTATGTATGCAGTCATAATTGGAAGGGAGCTTAGAATTTACACTCTATGTTTGTGTGTCTTCCACCAATTCAAAGATTCTCACACAAAGGCCATCTCCTCTATCTTCTTCCTCATCTAAATCGGAGATTATAAAAAGTGGTCTACTTCCGTATTCAATTTCTCATGTAGTAAAGTGGACATAGTTGTTATTCTTAAGATTCTAGAAATAATTTTTCATCTTCACTTACGTTATTCTTCATTTGGAATATTACCACTATGTGTAATTCGGAGTCCTTGAGCATACTCTTGAAGTGACTTTGATTGCTACCATCTTTAGAATCACAATTTTCAATAGGCCCTAAGAGTGCGAAATGCACTAGGTTGCTGATTTTTCTTCTGTTGAAGGAAAACAAATTCCAAACTATCCGCTTTCAAATGATTAGCACTTCCATTAAAACTGTTGATTCTACCAAATTATTCAGTAGAAGCACCCGGCATCTCACGCGAAGTATGATCCCCAATGATGTACCATATTCAATGAGCAGTTATATTTGATTACTCCGCGGTTAATGAATATTTTCTCCTGAATATCCTTTCCTTTGTTTCTTTTTTTTGTTTTGAACCAAAATGAACTCTTCATGCATGTAAGTCAAATTCTTTGAGGGATTTAATTCCTCGAGTGAGAGATATAAGATGGTGAAGTAAGAAGCTCTCTATTACAATCATCTCTCTCAATCGCGCATTCACACATGTTGTAGTCATAAAAGGAAGCTCCGAATATCTTGCCAGCCCTTTTTTTAAATCTATGTATTTTGCTGAACGTCCCTGCGAAATGGTGGTTTGACAACAACAAAATCATGTTTGAATTGTCGTTTGCATATTCCTCACATGGATAAGTTGGTACCATCCAACTTATCCTCAACAGCCAACATACAAAATACATCACTGCTTTCAGCCATGCCCGGTGACTAAAATACCTTGATGCAGAAAATTGACTGTATCTCAAAAAGTTGAACGGGACTGCCTAAACGAGTTCTGCTAAACCTGTAGCAGACTTCGAGACGCTTATACTAGCGAACCGAAAGTGGTATATACCTTTGGCACAAAAAGACGAAATAGCCTATAGAAGCGCTATGATAGTGCATTCGAAAGCCAAAACGAGCTTAGATCGCGATTTTGGCACCACATAGCAAAGCAGTTTTGATCTCGGAAACACGCTGAGTATGCCCACCGAATTTTGTGTGAATCTGAGGCTGCAACCAGAGAGGTGTAGACGATGCCCTAGATGAAGCGGCGACCTGCTCTGATACCAATTGTTGGAGTTAGACGTCTGCGAAAGCACGCGAACAGCACAAGGAAGAAAAAGAAGCTTGGAGCACAACACACAATACTGAATGTATTACTAGAGAATGTACAAAGATAAGTACCCCATTAGGGCAATAGGCGTATATACAAACCGGGGAAAAAAACCTCCTAAAGAGGGAAAAAATTGCCCCGACAGTCCTAGAGTGTTCACACACATCATACCTAAATATATCAACAAATGAATGAGGTTTGTGAGGCAGACTTTTTTGAGTGAAGCCATAGTTCATAGAAGTATTGATTGTTCATAATTTGGTAAAGATTTCCAAAATTGAAAGAGGTTTTGCGTTATACTTGATATAGACGTGTTCCAAATTCAATTATAGCTTGTCTTCTAGAGATTAAACTTCTCCATTATCATACCATCTTCCATACACCTATATGAATTCAAGATTTTGTATCCCATATTACCGTTCTTCATATTCAGCACATATGTGTGGATGATGTTTATCTTAAAATCCAAATGCATCACCCTATCTATCTATAGAGTAACTTTTGATGAAATCCTCATAAAGGATTTGGATTTCAAAATTCAAGATCTTGGGGTCTTGCTTAATGAACTTGTAGCAATAGAAGATAATCTTGAACTTTGAATTCCTTCTTTGTCTAAAGCTTTGAGAAGCTACACTTGGGCATTTTAGGAATCTTGTTATCGCTTATATCTAATCATCAACTAATTCTTTTGGATTTCAACTCTAGGAAATCCCTTTTAAGCATAGGCAATCATTGTTGCAGAATCTTGATTACCATTATGCATTTGTAAATTACATGCTTGGAACTTAAACCTTTTGGATCTCTCACTTATGTTTAGATAAAAGTGTTTACTTTGGCATGCTCTTATCTAGATTTTTTTTTACTGCAATCACCTTTTTTAGTCTTTTCTAACCTTAAGAAGATCCTAGTTCACCTTAACTTTAGCATTCCATTACGTTTTCTTTTTTGACAACGTATTTCTTGCGTTAAATCCATAACATGGATGATGTTTCTAAAATTCTCTAACCCATCTTTTTTGTTCCATGATTCCATATTCATGGAATCACTTTCACCAATTTACTCATCAAAGGATTTTGGTGTTCTCTTATGATAAAGAAGTTTCAAATCAAGAGAAAGATCAAGGCTATAGTTGAAGGACTACAAGCTACTTTACAACAGTTTGGAATCACCTCCCTTATTAGACTTTGTTCCATTGACTCAAGGTCAAGTTTAGCTAGCTTCATTATCTAGACTTGACTTTCATTTTATTACTTCAAAAAGGACTCATCATATCTTATGGAGTTAGATCGCCTCAATTATATTAGTTATCATGGGAGTGATAGTGTGGAAGTTGGGTTCATATGGAAGATAGTAGACACTTTTCACGATGGTTTTCCATCTTTCCTTTGTCTTCCCAAGAGTCATCTAAAGGAGAATACAAGAAAACATCACGTATAGATGAATATGTACAAAGTACATAGGAGCAAGTGGCGGACATCTATGGAAAAAATATTTTCCACAAGATCTCCATTGGTGAAATTCCACATGCAATTTCGTTTTGAGGACAAATGAAACTTAGGGGAAGAAAATTTTCTAGAGTATCCTAGTTAACTTTAATATGAGAATGATTGGCTAGAGATTATTGAAATTAGAGCCACTCTTTTGGTAGGAGTGGTGGATGGGAAAGGATTGGTTGGCCTAGCTCGCAACAAAGACTTAGAGGACTATGTATATATGCAGTCATAATTGGAAGGGAGCTTAGAATTTACACTCTACGTATGTGTGTCTTCCACCAATTCATAGATTCTCACACAAAGGCCATCTCCTCTATCTTCTTCCTCATCTAAATCGGAGATTACAAAAAGTGGTCTACTTCCATATTCAATTTCTCATGTAGTAAAGTGGACACAGTTGTTACTCTTAAGAGTGTAGAGATAATTCTTCATCTTCACTTACGTTATTCTTCATTTGGAATATTACTACTATGTGTAATTCGGAGTCCTTGAGCATACTCTTGAAGTGACTTTGATTGCTACCATCTTTAGAATCACAATTTTCAATAGGCCCTAATAGTGCGAAATGCATTGGGCTGCTGATTTTTCTTCTGTTGAAGGAAGACAAATTCCAAACTATCAGCTTTCAAATCATTGGCACTTCCATTAAAAGTGTTGATTCTATAGAAGCATCCGCCATCTCAGGCGAAGTATGATCCCCAATGATGTACCATATTCAATGAGCAGTTATATTTGAGATTTTCTCCTGAATATCCTTTCCTTTGTTTCTTTTTTTTTTTTTTTTTACCAAAATGAAATCTTCATGCATGTAAGTCAAATTCTTTGAGGGATTTTTTTCGTCGAATGAGAGATATAAGATGGTGAAGTAAGAAGCTCTCTATTACAATCATCTCTCGCAGTCGCGCATTCACACATGTTGTAGTCATAAAAGGAAGCTCGGAATATCTTGCCAACCGAAAATTATGCATTTTGCGGTTGTACTCCATCCTCAACTTTTTTTTTTTATCTATGTATTTTGCCTTTGAGCTGCTGAACGTCCCTGTGAAATGGTGGTTTGAGAGCAACAAAATCATGTTCGAATTCTCGTTTGCATATTCTTCACATGGACAAGGCAATATTTGACTCTGGCTCTTAGATAAATTAACTTTCATAAGAAGGTATGTTTCTTATTTTTCGTGAGAAGGCATGTTTCTTCTTTTTCTAATAATGATTCTTTCACCTTGCAAAAAGAAAGGTTCGCATACCATTAACATTTATTCTCGGCTCTGTCCTATCCGTGAGATCAGAAAAGTATAGCCACCTTGCATGCAATGGATATGTTTTCCCTTTCTCCTTATTCCTCGTCTTTTACTTCATAAAAAAGGTATGCATTGCATTAATTTCATTACTATTTCCTACGATCTAATATCTCACTTCTGTATCGAGTGACACCTTTCTCAGCATTTTCTGTTTTCTCACGAAATGCACTCTTGTCCGCAATGAGAGTTTTACAGATTTACCACATCAGATGTTGATGTTGAACCTAGACACGAAGGTTATTGACTCGATTGGATTGATTTTATTTTTTTTTTTGAGAGTACAATGAATTGGAAACACACTCATACACCCAATCTAGTAAGCTAGAGGCACCCATCTTTGAAGAACTCATAAATATGTTCAGTCAAGACTTGAACTCAAGACTTTCTCCCAGAGAGACTCAAGACGTCAAACTTCAAGACTTTCTCCCAGAGAGACTCAAGACGTCAAACCACTAGGCTACACAAGCATGGACAACTCTGTTGGATTGTGATACATCTACAAACACAATTAAAACAAACAGAATTTTGAGAATACAATATGACGTATTACATGGAGAAACCAGTGGATGCATGGTTATCGAGGTGTAACTACATCACAGACTGGCAGTAAAGAAGAGCGCATGGTGAGATGGTCCGTCTTCATGCAGAGATGCTTTGGCGCACACATCTTTCTGGGTTATTGGAAAAATCCGGTTTGTTTGTCACGTATTGATCTAATATACATGTTGAAATGTGGGTGCTAGAATTTTGCTTGGTTGCCCGAGAAGGTCTGTCCGAATTGCCAGTTACTAGGTGCCACATTATATGAAGTGATAACATGTCCATGACCTACTATAACACGGAAAGACAAGGGTTGTCCCACAAGCACTGAATCACATTGCCAATTTTGACCCCAATTCCTCTTCATTTTAATCCATCCTGTGGATGCCCCCTTCACATACATCCCATTAACATCTCCACTTCCAGCTACATTGGTAACCAAGACAAGATTGAAGTACTTGAAGCCATTCAAGGTGAAACGAATGCCTCCATCTTTTGTACAAGGGACACTGAAAGTGAGCATACCATGGTGTTAGACATTGCACTACATGTTAAGTAGAGTATCTTTTTGTGCAGTGTAAGAGAGAACAAGCACAAGCTTTGCATGGAGATATGGTGGACAACACTATCGGACATTCAGGAGAACGTGAAATTCATGCAGATGACAAAACAGATGTTCTGATTTGTTATTTTACCGGCGATAAACCACAGGAACGATGCCAGCTCGGTATTGGGCGAGCTTCAGGAAAGCAGGCTCTGCGAGGTCGAAATGGCGGCGTGGGGGATTGCACCAGCCGCCATTGTTGGAGGGCAGCGCCCAGTTTGGCGGGCAGAAATTGGTGGCCGTAACGATAATTGAAGGACTTCCAGGAAGGCACCATTGTGGGTCATTCGAGCACCGAATCTCAAAGCAAGCCCCGCAGGTAAGGCCGCCATTGAATAGCGCAGTACTCAGCGCCGCTGTGTTTGTACCGTAGCCTTGACTATAGAGGTCCCCGTATCCGCATGCGCCGCCTGCACATATGATCAAACATAGTTGGCTCCTGATTCTTATATACGGCAAAGAGAAGCGCTTTGCATGGCGATTGCCAGAAAGCTTCATTATGTAGAATGGAGGTCTAACCCATCGTGCCGGAAGCGTCGCTGCCGCCGTAGAATGTTGCATGGGCGTGTCGCCACACGGAGTAGTGGGCGCCCACGACCTTGGAACCAGCCATGGCCAGCATTGCTAAAAGCACCCACTTCCACACGCCCATGCTTGTTGCCTGCTCATCAACCAGTGGCAAAAACTAATCAGAGCACCTAACGAGACGAGAATGTATGCTACATATAAAGAAAGAGAAATACAGACAGAGCCGAGTAAGAAGGAAGAAGCAGGATATGATGGCTTCTTAAGCTGGCTAGCATTACCATTCCAAACTCTGATGACGTGAGATGCAATTTGCTTATATCCACGGGAAGTGTATGCAGAAGAGTAGAAAGAAGCGATTGCCTGTTCTTTGTCTTTCTCTATATCTCTCTCTATCTCACGCTCACACACGCATATACACACAGAAGATTGCGGTTGCGCGGTAGAGGTAAGCTACAGGCGGCAGAGTAGAAAGCAAGAAGTGGCAGAGTAGAAAGCAAGAAGTGCAAGTGCACAAGCTTGTGTCTCTCACATGCTTATATCTGTGCAGAGGTTCGGTGGGATTGAGGTGTCCAAAGGACCCACCAGAGTAGATTAAACAGTCAATCGTAGATCGCGATTCGCGAATCGCGACGCATCCAAGTTCCAACACTATGAGTCTTCTAACTGTCGTCAGAAGTACAACGCCATCGTCAAAAGCATCCAGCCGCCGTGGAAAACTACCTGGCTTTAGCCAATCAGGAAGCTTGTAATCTGGACCTTTCCGGCTACAATTTGACGTTACTCTGGGTCTTTCACACTCTTCTGCATATTCCTGCATTTTTCTTTCAAGAAGCATTTTTAAACTCCTCTTAAAACGAAATTGTTTGTGCCGAACGCCGACTTCTAACTTCACGTGATAGCTCGCATTCTCATGCTTTCGGTAGGAAATCTGTTGCTTTTTTTCTTCTTATTCATTTGTAAGTCATGTGAATACATTTCCGACATCAGGAAGCTTGCAGCTTATGCTTTTGAACTAAAAGCAACCGCTGTCTCGCGCTTTCCAAGTCAATTCCGTGGAAGTTGATGGTAGTTGACAACTACCGCCAGACGTCCCTTGTGGGCTCCGCCAAACTTATTTCAAGAAACGAAGACCAATGAGGGGCTGCTTTGGTGAAGATTTTTTGTCGGTCTGCATCATTTGGACCTCCACTGCAGTATGAACACTCTCAATCCAGTTTGCCAGATCACAGGATCTCCGTCCTAGAATGGCAAACAAACACAAATACAATATCCGCCGTATGGCCCAGACCAACGGACGGCAACGATGCCCTTCAAGGAAGAACTGAAACTTGTCAAGGGGATGAGTTTTTTTTAAGGAACTTCGATTTTGCGACCTACTCTTCCTTGGTAGCTTGAATTAAACGAAAGTACAATGGAAACGGAAAAGTACCATGAGATGCTAGATTCCATAGGCTCGCAAAGGGTAAGAATAGGGTAGGGAATATGGCCTAAGGCCAGACAAGGAGACATGTTTGAGCTGAAGTCGATTGTGTCGTAATGAAAAAATGACTCTTGCCATTGTTCACATAGTCCAAGTAGAATGCTTGAGGGTCCAAACAAGGAGACATGTTTGAGTTGAAGTCAATTGTGCCGTAATGAAAAACAACTCTTGCCATTCTTCACATAGTCCAAGCATGAACACTTTTGGACATTGAGAATGTTAGTCTAAAGGTCAATAACTCCCCTAACATAACATGAACACTTTTGGACATTGAGAATGTTAGTATTTGAGTAAAGTATCATCAGTAGAAAAATGGATAGTTCCTTCTCTTTTCCTTTCATCTTTAAGTTCATGGAGATCCTATCGTTCATTAACATTCTTGTTCTCAATGATGTTGTAGGCTTTAATCTTTACTTCTATAAGGTGATATGTTTTTTTCCTGAAATGAATCTAACATTGACTTTTGTCATATTTCCATGTCTTTGACTCTTGAGATTCATTAACTTCACAAGTTAGATGATTCTGCATCCATGCATTGTGCGCCCTGAAAATAACTAACTAATCTCTACCCATGTATACCACAAGATCATAGATGCAAGGTGAGTTTCAAATAGGGTGCCGATAACAAAAATGCAAAGCTTCCTAATAGTCTTAACACAAAAAGTGGTAGCTTTTGTTCCCACAAGGGGTCCTAGAGACACATGTAACCAAGATTATATATGGACTTACTATATCTCATTATTGGTTCAGAATTTGGAAAACTAATGTAACCATTAGGCTCATAATTCCAAAACCTGAGCATCAATTCTTTATTTGCTTGTTTCTAATATCCAAAGATCTTGTTTCTAGTTGATATCATCATCATTTCATACCCATCCTTGACCATCTATAGAAGGAGTGTTGGAGTTCAAGATCTGCAGAAGCACGCGAACAGAATAAGGGAGAAGA
Organism: Ceratopteris richardii; assembly: GCA_020310875.1. Lineage (NCBI taxonomy): Eukaryota > Viridiplantae > Streptophyta > Polypodiopsida > Polypodiales > Pteridaceae > Ceratopteris > Ceratopteris richardii. The sequence goes on from CM035431.1 coordinate 98,751,681, forward strand.
AGCTTGGAGCACAACACACAAATACTTAATGTATTACTAAGAGACCATACAAAGATAAGTAAACCGTTAGGATTATAGATGTATATACAAGCTAGGGAAAAAACCTCATAAAGAGGGAAAAAAGTGCCCCGGTGATCCTAGTGTGTTCACACATCACTACCAAAATATATCAACAAATCCCCCTTGGGAGTGATCAGTGAACAAGGAGCTGACACTCATGTATAAGAAAGTGCCAAGCTATGTGGAATCAATCCATGTAGCTTGGCACTCATGTATAAGGAAGTGCCAAGCTAGGTGGAATCAATCCGCCCAAAGATTTGTGGAAAGCTTCAAACTTCTCCCTAAGCAGAGCCTTTGAAAAAAGGTCATCAATGTTCTCCTATGTGGGCACATATGCCAAACTGATCTCTCCAGCAAAGAACCTCTCCCTGACATAATAATAGTGCACCTCAATGTGCTTAGTGCAAGCATGGAACACAGGGTTACTCACAACTACTAATGTGCTCTGACTATGAGTGAAGATGATGGTGGTAGAAGACTGACCAACACCCGAATCAGCCATAAGGTGTTTGGGCCACACACACTCGAGAAAGCTACCCTATACTCAGCCTCACAACTAGAAGTGGCCATAGTAGGTTGCTTCTTGCCCAACCAAGATATGCATGAGCGACCAACCATGAAGCAAAAACCACTAGTGGACACATGAGTCTCATAGAAACCAACCTAGTTAGAGTAGTTAAATGCATGAGCGACCAACCATGAAGCAAAAACCACTAGTGGACACATGAGTCTCATAGAAACCAATTGAAGTAGCCGGATACCACTCAAGTAGTGAAAGATGCATTTAACCACTTGCCAATGCTTGGCACTTAGGCAATGCATAAACCTGCTCATCTATGAGAAAGCAAACTGAATATCTAGCCGATTAATGCATAAGTAAATCAAGCATCCAACAGCTTGCTCATAGAGAATAGCATCATGAGGACTCAACCATAAACCTACTTCCAGTGGAGTGCCAATATGTTTGCTATCTTCAAGGCCAAAACACTACAGTAATGTGTCAATATATTTTGTTTGACATAAAGCTATCACATCATCAACTTGCATAAATTGAATGCCCAAATAATGATGCAAATGTCCCAAATTTGATATCTCAAATGAGGTATGCAAATCAACCTTAAAATTAGCAATATGCTTCTCATTAGGATGAGTGAGAAGCATGTCATCAACATAGATAAGAATGATTAGAAACACATCATTTGCACACTTAATATATAAGATGCTTTCAATTGGACTCTTTTCAAAACCATGTGCAATCAAGTAGGTATGTATCTTTTCATACCAAGCATGGAGTGCTTGCTTCAAACCATATAATGCCTTTTCAACATACACACTTTGTTTTCATGACCTTTTTACACAAAACATTGGGGCTAAAAAACATACACTTTTTCATGTAAGTCACCATTCAGAGATGCTCTTTTAATGTTCAACAGATGTACATTCCAATCATTGTGAGTTGCAAGTGCATGGATGCTACGAACAGTAGTCATTTGGCATGTGGGAGCAAAGGTCTCATTAAAATCAATGCCTCTTTCTTGAGCATAACCTTTTTCAACAAGCCTAGCCTTATACCTGTGAACTCTTCCATCGTGCTTATGCTTTAGTTTGTATACCCACTTAGTGCCAATGGGCTTCTTTCCAAGAAGCAAATTGCTGAAAGACCAAGTACCATTCTTCATAATAGCATCAAATTCTAATTGCATAGTAGCCATCCAATTTCTTGAATACTAGAGGCAACTATAGCATAGCAATCTAATGTGAAAGAAGCACTATGAGAGCCTGAACGAGTACAATATGATAGAGGTGCATCTAATTTGCTATCTCGAAAAGTCTACACCAGCCAGTTAGGCATAATTCGCACCTCCTCTATATGAGACCTCTCATCAACAAGTGCAACATGTAAATCTGCATAAAAAATGGAATGATATACATCATCATGTGGATTTGCAAAGGTTGAGAAATTGCCTCATTTGGGCCATCACTAGAGTTTCCACCTATAAAAAGAGGCAAGAAAGTTTCATACACATCTTTGGAAATAATTGATGTCTCCCTAGTACATGAAAGTAATGGCCGAATTATATCTTCCAGAAAAACAACATCACTAGTAACCAAAATGCATTTAGTCTACAGCTGATACAAATGATAGCCTTTGCTTTTTGAACTGTACCCAAGAAAAATACATTTCAATGCTTTATCATCCAATTTCTTGTGTTGTTGTTTAGGCACTAATGCGTATGCAAAATAACATAAGACATGTAGATGAGGAATGGATGGCTTGCAACCACGTCAAGCCTCATGTGTAGTGATAGATTGCAATGCTTGAGTGGGATACCTATTAACTACATATGTTGCACACATAACAGCCTCAAGCCAGAAACTCTATGGTAAAGTTTGACTCTTGAACATACACCTCGCCATCTCCATGAGTGACCTCTTCTTCCCTTTAGCAAGTCCATTTTGTTGAGGTGAATATAGCACTGTACACTAATGTTTTATCGCATGTTCAACCAAAAATGCATTACAATCAAAAGATATGTACTCCCCCACTCAATCAAAATGGGGGGTGCTCGTTTTACATGCTAACAGATATTTAGTAAAAAGTAGAAACTGTTTGAAGCACATAAACACGTCAGACTTTGCTTTCAATGGATACACCCATGCATGCCTAGAAAAAACATCAATGAAAGTCACGAAGTAAAAGTCGTTCCCAAAAGAAGGTGTTTGCATAGGACCATAAACATCACTGTGAACAAGATGCAATCTTTGAGTAGCTCGTATTGAAGCATCTTTTGAGAAGAAGGAACGCTGCATTTTACCCAAAATATAGCCTTCACATACATGTTTACCAGGTGCCTCAAGTTTGGGTAGAGAGGACACCATTTCAGATTTTCTACAGGTGCAGCAAACTAGCAAATTCAGATGCTCAAAGTGTGCATGCCAAAAGCTTCATAGCCCATGACATAAAATGTGAGAAGCAATAATGATGTCACCATTTGATAAATCATGAACCGTACATCTATCATCAACAGATTTCACAACCAAGCCGACCTTGGCTAACTCTAAAACTAATAACAAATTTTTCTTCATCCCTAGCACAAATAAAGCATCCAACAATGTAAAAGAACTACCATCAGCAATAGTCGGGATGATCTTACCAACTCCCATGATAGGATAAGAGGAGTTGTTGGTGCATATGAGAATATTCCCTTTAGAGTGAGGCTCAAGTGAATTGAAGAAACTATGTTGCGAGGTAATATGTTTGGTTGCCCCACTATCAAAGTACCAAACATCTAAGTCTACTATAAACATACACTATTCATGAGAAGATGGGTCATAGCCACAAACAGTAGTAAATGCTTATTTTTCATTCTACATAAGATTTGCATACTCAGATTTGGTTGAAGAGGCCTCTACAACAACCGCTCTAACCTCCTTTTTCTTTGCCTCTTTTGCAGCTATTTTTGGACAATTATTTATGACATGATCAATCCCTTTATAATATTTGTAAAACAATTTCTACTTTTCTGTTTTCTTCTCATCTTTGCCATCCTTCTTTGATTGTGCAAATTTAGCATATTTTTGTTTACTAGTAGATGAGCTCCATTTACGTTTGCCCTTCTGACCAGCTAGGAAAGCTTGATCTGCAACATGCATAATGGACCTGTTCTGCTTACATTGATCTTCCTACAATAGAACAAATACTAACTCTTCAAATGTTAATGCATTTGGATTTCCTTTCATCATCAATCAAAGAGTAAAAGGAGAAATCTAATATGAATCTAGAAGACCATTCAAAACAATCTATAGAAGTGGTTTCTGGCAAGACTTCATTAGCAGAAATCAATTGCTCCTTCAAATCTTTGATCTTTGTCACAAAATTGTGCATGGAATCTCCTTCATTCATCTGCTCACTCTTGAATTGTTTTCGGATCTAAGCAACATGAGCCTCATTCCTTTCCTGGTATAAACTGATAAGTGTATCCCAAGCATCCTCTACCATCCCGACAAAGTTTCTCTATAGTAAGTGCAGCAAGAACCAGAGCACGAATGGGAAATTGAGGAACATCATCTTCAATGCCATCCGCATCACCTTCAGTAACTGTATTTGCAGTTGTAGTAGGATGTTTTTCAACACCTTGCACAATATTCCAGAGTCTGTTTGGAACCAATACATGGTGCATCATATATGCCCATATGGGTAATTGGTACCATCCAACTTATCCTCAACTGCAAGCATATGGAATACATCGCTACTTTCAACCATGCCCATTGACTAAAATACCCTAATGTAGAAAAATGACTCTATCTCAAAACATTGAGTAGAACTACCCTATTGAGTTCTGCTAAGCCTACAGGGGACTTTGAGCTGCTTATACTGAAAAACCAAAACCTATATATATGTTTGGCAGAAAAAGACAAAATTGTGTGCACAAAAAACTATGATAGTGCCTTCATAGGCTGAAACGAGGTCATATTGTGATATCGACACCACATAGTGAAGAAATTTTGAACTACGAATCCCCAGAGTATGCTCACCAATTCTCGTGAGATTTTGAGACTATAACCGGAGGGGTGTTGATGATGCCCTAGATGAAGCGGCAACCTACTCTGATACCAATTGTTGGAGTTTGAGTTCCATTGAAGCACGCCAACAGCACAAGGAAGAAGAAGAAGCTTGGCTCACAACACACAATACTTAATGTATTACCAAGACAACATACAACAATAAGTAGCCCATTAGATTTAGCCCTCCAACTTTGGTCGGTGAGGCGGCATTGGTGAAGGCCGAGTTTCAAACCAAGGTAATTTCCTGATGTACAAAGGGAAGGGAGAAATACAATAGGCAAGCATGAAAACATGGCACTTTCCCGATTTTGGCGATCGATTTGAAAGTGAGAATATAAAAGTAGTGGTCCGATATGGTGAGGTCAATGTGTTGGGAGATGGGGGGTTGGCCCCATTGATGGATAATATTTTGTGCAATATAGCTTCTATCGAGTCTTGCTTTTCTCAAGTCATACCCACATTGGAGGTTCGACCAAGAGAAGCCATTTGTATCTTTAATCTCCACTAAGTTTAAGTGAAGCTTGATTTTTTCCTAGATATCTTTCTTCTGAATGTCAATGGTATAAGCCCTGTTGTCCCACCAATCCGAAGGGTCTTCCACCATGTTGAAGTCCTTGCAAAGAATCACATTGTGGAAAAAAGAGTCCAAAAAGACCCAGGTTTCGATCCTCTTAGACTCCCTATTCCGAGCATTCATGGAGACCACAATGAACTCGAGGGGGTACCCGAAAGGAGGCAACGATCCAACAATGTTTTTGACCTTCACAAGATTTGACTAATCTACCATACCAAAAGTTATTTATTCCAATAGCTATGCCATTGGCCCCTCTGGGGTATGAAGTGGTAATCCAAACATGAGTCGAAGAGATGCATTTGAGTCATTTTTGAAGGTCCTCTCCATCAACTTTAATCTCTTGAATACAAATGAAATATGGGTTTACGCTATTATACTGCAACCAGTGGACAATAATAGCCACTCTTCAGGGGTCAATCAACCCCCTGGTGTTAGATGATATAATAATCATTGCTGATGGTTACCCTCTTTGCGGAGAGGGAACTTGTCTTTTTTGTTCTTGGGTTTGTCTTTTTTTCCTCAAAAATGAGGGGTCCTGACCACATATCATACCCTTAAGGGGGCTCTTCCATGGAATATCCAATGGTTGTTTCCCCTTATGAGTCACCTTGTGCAGGAGTGAATTTACCACTTTTTTTGGGAGTGTCAATTATTAACCATTTATGTCTTGTTTTCCCTTTTGTTAACCATTTATGTCTTGTTTTCCCTTTTGTTACCCATTTATGTCTTGTTTTCAAGTGATCGAGAGCAATTTGGCATAGTGAGCTTTTGGATCTTGGTATCTATGCATAGGCAACTTCATATTAATGTAAGAACTCCAAGAAAGTCCAATTTGTATTTAATTTATTCATTTTCTTAATGAACTTTGTTATTTGTTTATTTTGTTTAAAATATTCCACTAAAAAATAAAAAGACAAATGCATATACACATACACATTTACACATACACATTTACACACACATACATACACGCATACATACATGCACACATAGATACACACATACACATATGCATACACACACATGCACACATAAACACACACAAATACACATGTTCATACACACATAAATACATAAACACATATGCACATACATATACACACACATACACACACATACATACATACATACATACATACATACACACATACATACATACACATTCATACACACATACACTCACATACATACATGCATACATACATATGTATACATACATATGTATACATACATATGAATACATACATATGTTTACATACATACATATGTATACATGCATACATACATATGTATACATACATACCTAAAAACACATGCACATACATACATACATGCACATACATACATACATGCACATACACAAATACACATATACATAAACACACACACATTCATAGACACATACATACACACATGCACTCACAGAGGCACATACATACATACATGCATATACACACAAGCACACACATACACATGTACATACACACATAAACACACACACACATGCTTGCACTTACACACATACTCATACACACACACATACATACACACACATTCATATACACATACACTCACAAGTATAAATACATACGTACATAGATACACATACACACATACAAATATATATACCCCACACATAAACACATACATCCACACATACATACATACATACACAAATACATACACACACATACATACACATACATACACACACACATACATGCACATACATATAAACATGCATATACATAAACATGCATACACACACATACATACATACATACACAAACATACATATACAAATACATACATAACATATACATAGTCATAGACATACACACATAAACATGAACATACAATAGAATGTCTTTTTTGTAGTTGAGTGTTTATATTTGCAAGTAAAATGTCTTATCTATGGGTGATTTGTCTTTTTGTTGTTGAAAAAAAAATTGGAGATGGTTTTATGCCATATCTGGCATTTTTTTATTTATAGAATAAGTAGCTTTCATTATGGCATGCCAACCTTATTTGCTTACAAGGTTGCGTTCCTTACAATAAATTCTTTTTTAGCTCCATATTTGGGGAAAATGTTTCCAGATTTTCTTTCACGCTAATTGTCTTTTTGTAAGTGAATAAAAATTACAAGTGGTTTATTGGCCTCTGTGCCATTTTTTTTATAGTCCAAGTGTTTTTCAGTAGGTTTTATTTTCTTGTTGGCCTCCGTGCTTTATGATATTTTGTTTTAGTTAATATTTAGGGGAAATTCTACCAAAATTTATTTTCCTATATCCCATAACATAAAGCCTTATATACAACATATATACATACACAATTACATACATACACACATACATAAATGCATGCATATGAATTAGAGCATGTCTAGACAAGTTCATGCACATCTGTTCATGAAATTACAGGACCTCAAGCTAAATAAATTGAAATAAATCCATATAGAGAAGAAAGAGAGAGAGAGAGAGAGACAGAGAGAGAGAGAGAACAAGAAAGCTTAAACCATGGAAAAGGTCTCACAATAAAAAATTCTACTTTACTTAGCTAGTCAAGTGGATGTAAGTAACTATGATCATCAATATTGTTTTGGTTTGTCATGAATATCTCTCTAGTAGAGAACAGATGGGTAGGGTGAACCTTGGGAACGGGCACAAAATCTTAAGCTTCATTAGAGCTCGAAAGCTTAAGCTTCTCTAGGAGTTCTTAGAAGGGATGGAGTGAGAGCATGAAGCTAAAGGTTTGTCCTAGAGTGACCCTAATGTACTGATATATGATTACATAGAGGAATGTGTGTGTATAATTAGTTCCCTAAAATGGGTAGCGAACCATTAACATGTTGTAGTCGACTATATCCTTGTCAAGATTGATTATTCAAAGAAATAAAAGATTCATCATGCACATTTCTAGAAATTTCTCTTGCATATTTACATACATACATATGTGTATGCATACATACATACATGCATGCATGAATGCATACATACATACATAGAGACATCCA
>CM035431.1:98762393-98897393 GCA_020310875.1 Ceratopteris richardii
GTTACAGGAACTAGCATCACCTCTTTTGTTTGCATATCCAAATTAATCTGCTTGCTAGAAATCGCATATCATCATAGTGATGAAATGTGATTTCTAACAACCAGACTTCACTAGATACATCAATAGATGATGTGATGGGAGTGTGTAGAACTCGCTTTCTAACATGTTCTCTATACCATTTGGAATATTCCAAAGCCAAATGTTCCACGATGTGACGCTACATATCATTTTTTGTTCTATCCACATTGTTCCTTTTCTTCGATCTAGAAGTGATTCTTCGAGTTAGAAGTGATGAGAAGGATCAACCATAGTTTTATGTCATAATCCTCTTTCAACCAATTTATTGGTGAAGCATTTTCGAAAGAAGGTATGAATTTCTTTCGAGATCAGCCATGGACATAGAACTCTGATTGATCCCCACACACAACTTTCTATTAGAAAAAGAACCATATGGATAAAGTATCAATGGATGTGTATGTTGAAATGTATAGATTATATATACCATGCTACACATAATAAAACAGCATTATTTTCCGAGAAATTGACAATGAAAACCTAAAAATAGGGGTTTTGTTATTTATTAAAAGCTTTTACTAAAATTAATTTATTTTGTATGAAGCATATTGATGTAGATTTTTTTTCTTATGAAATGGCCGATGATACACCACATTATTAGAGCGATGCAAAGTTTCAACGGATCTTAACTTCCATGAATCCTACGCACATGCAATTGGCGTCATAGCTGGTGTATACAAAATCTACCCTCTTGACTCCTTCTCAAAATCCTCCTCTACCACTTCGTCTTACTACTTCACCTTTAAGGTAGGCAAAACCTATGAAAATTCAATCTCCACATTATCATAAGTGGTCTACTTCTAGAGTGCCTAGTATACGGCATGATCATATATCTAATGGATCATCGAGAAACACTAGCTAGCTCATCGTACCAAGCACAAGGTTGGTATTCATCAGGTGGTTATGAATGCTATGGTGATGATGATGCATCTACTCCACCATGGTCAATCCAACCATCATATTGAAACACTCTAACCACACCCATCACACCTTGGGATATGTATGAGCATGAAGAATCCCCCATATATGGATGTGATCAAGATGGATTGTTCCATATGAAAAGAGTTGGCACTATTATGTGCCAACATATACGTTCACTCATTGAAGTAAAGTACAACAACCGCATGCTCCTTTGCATTCGAAGAAGTAGGATAAAGACAAATAAGACTACATAATACAGTGTATCCATTGAGAGTATTGACCAGCAGCTAAATGTGTGCTAGCTTCTTGTAAATGGATCAAAGGTGTTCTAGTTGAAACTCCAAAAAATAGACATGATTCCACGATGAAAGCTACTCGTGATTGTGTTCAAAAGCCCTCTTTTTTTATTGAGCATGAGCGGGAGAAACTATTCGAGGAGAGAGATAATCTTCATTTTTATCGGCAATGCGAAGAGCTGACAATTTCGCGTTTGTCAGGGGTGGGGAACTCGCATAGGAGCAGTAGAATAGATACATTTTCCCATGCATTTCTAATTATTTTTGTATATTTTAATTATATATATAAGGATATTTTTTTTAATAGTTACATTTTTTTCAATTGCACGTTGTTTATATCCATATGACATCATCTAACACGTGTAGAGGAGCAAAATCGTACATGCATGGCCTTATTGCGGTGCTAATTGATATGGAGGTCATAGGAGAGAGGAGTTTATTGGGATAATCTGAGTTCTATTCATTGATGTTGATGTCGATGATAGCAGTTCAATGGTATATATTTTTTAATTTTGTGCAAGTGACCAAGTAGGTCACAAAAAAATAAATAAACTGGTCATGGACTAGAGTTTTGTCTTGAATCATAATAGAATTCAATTGAGAGGAAGGGTACAAACATCAAGTCTCTATTAAGGAGGCATCAATTGCGATTCTAATGAAAGAGACAAATATGATTCTGTCTCTTTATTTTATAAAAAAATTTGATTCCATGTTTTAATGTAGATTGGAAAGGCTTGCAAACAAGATATTTGAAAGAATAAGAGCGATAACATGATGATCCATATACAAAAGGTTGGTGTTGACAAGGACACAAGTAAGATAAAGTTTGGCTAATTCACAATCATAATCTTTTTGCGTGTCAAGCTCAATAAGTAGGATGCATAAGGACATGACTTCTAGTATATCCTTAGGAGCAACACAGTGTGCCTACAAGATTCATAGGAATCAATAATGGATTAAGCAAGATGAAATAATTTGCATCCATCCGAGAAATTGTACGTTCAACAATTTCCTAAATGGCATATCTCTATATTGTATGAATTAGTTGCATCTATATTAGTAAACAATGTTATGAGTCATAGGAATTACATAGAGGATAGTGGAACATTTACAAGATGGTAAGTGTTTCACACAGATTATCGTCAAATTAGATGAGTGGCATTAGAAGTTGGATCCATATCGAGGATTATATCTAGTTTTATTTAGAAATTTGTTCTTAAGTAGTTTAAAGAGGTACTCAAGTCGAGTACTAATCACTATCTTTAGATAGAATGTCAAGCCAAGAAGACTAGTTAGATCTTAAGGATATGTTGAGGGCAGCTATGCTGGAGGAGAAGATAGAATGAGACAAAGGTAACTATAATCCATGAGAAGGCGGTTTCATTTCCTTCTGAGATAAATTATAGCATGCATCCCATAAATCTTAGTCACATATATGCCACAAACTATCCTCATAAATATATGTATAAGACAATGAGTTATTAGCTAGAAGGTTCACACGATGTCCTCAAGTTGCATGTATCACTGTGGATGACCCACATAGTTTATGAAAGCTTAAGCAAAGTTCAAGAATCAGCAAGGGTGTCCTAAGGCCAAGGCTAAACTTTTCATAGTTTCCCATTAGAAAAAAGAAATGGCACAAATATTCTAGAGACGATACTAAGATAGTAGACCTGCATGTACAACTAGTTTGCTCCATAGTATTTGCTAACTTGGAAGGGTGTCCACTTTTAGTCTCCTCACTTTTCATTGAGGACAATGATCTTTAGAAGGGGAGAGAATATAAGACTTAGATCTAAGTTGGATCATTTATAAGTGTGTGTCGGAACAAGATCAAATAATGTTAAGGTTCCTAGCTTGGAAGTTATCCTAGGATTCTCTTTCAGTGTACTATATTGAATCTACATGGAAGAGGTCCATGCTCCATTTTCTAGATCAATTTTTTATTGCTACTTGGAAGATGAAGGGTCAATTTGAATCTTTCTCAAGTAAGAAAAAACAGCTATAATTGCCACACCTTTAAAGAAGGATGCAAAAGATGAGAGACAATGAAAAAATAGAAGCTATAACTAAGGAAAAAATGTAACTATAATCATTATGTTATACATTTCTATCCAAAACTAACTACTACGAATACAATATTAGATACGGTAGTGGGCTATGATACATCTATGCATGATTCTTTATGTGTAGTTCAGGATTGAAGCGTATTCATAGTGATGGTTTTTGCCCTAAAAAACATGATTATTTGATAATTACCTATATTTTTCAATTTTATAAATTACTTTACTACTATGTACCGCGGGTGTTTATCCGGCACTCAAGCCAGAATTCAAAATTTCTTATTTTCTTTAAGGATATTCGTGGTTATGGATGAAAAATTGTAAAGAAGCCAAAATTTTTAAAAAAATTATTTTCTTTAGAATATTCGTGGTTATGGATGAAAATTTGTCAACATTATGAATTGAGAAACTTCTTTGAAGGAAAACAAAAATACAATGCCATAACACAATTAAATGGTGTAGTAAAATTACTTTGCAAGTGTGATGTGTGATGAACATTTACTTTGCAAGTTTTCCATGCAATAGCTATTCTGTACTTCCCTTCGTGAGGATCGCTATGCCTTGAAAGAAATTTATTACTCACTCATTTGGGTACCTTTGGTTATTTGGCATACATATTATTGCCTAAGAAACAATTAGAATGTGGTTCCCCTCGGTACAATTCAAAAAGTAAAGGCTATCAATTCATTACCCATAAAATAATGAAATTTTCTTTTGGACACGATGTAGTTTTTATGGAGACAACTTTTTTGTTATGTACCATAGAGATATTGGCAAGCCCGAATGATATTTGTGAAACCTTGATGTGTGTTTCCACTTATGGGAAATCAAATACAATTCCCATTGAGGAAATTTCTCACCTAGAGGCTCACTTCATTCGATGGGAAATGATGTTGAAATGTGAGGCACTAGGCTTTTTATAGTGGCCTCCTAATGTATCAGTTCATAGAACATTTGAAAATTCCAAACATATTTAAAAATCCTATAATATCTAGCATCCTCTCTTTTGATATCAATGGGAACATTCCTCAATCCTATACAACAATATTAACAAGAAATATAAAATATAATGTTCAGAAACATCGTAACTACAATTCTTGTCAACCTAGGGCATCCTAAACTCCACCGCATAAAGCTCTTTATCCTCAGAAAGACATATGACAAGGTCTCCATAAACACATGAGAAATAATGGTCGATTGATAAATTGAAAAAATGGCCAACTTCAACGACCATTCAAAAAAATGGCCGATTGATGAATCCCTTAGCTAACAATATGTAATTGTAAGAAGTCCCTCCCTTTACACACCATAGGATTTTTGTCTTGGATAATAACAAGATTAAAAGTAAGTGGACCACCTATGATGTGGATGAAAACATCATTAACCTTTTTTTGTAACTCCCTCTAAAACAATATGGGTTTCCTGTCAAGTCTTGATCATCACCATTGATATGCCTTCCGGCCATCCTACCCCTTCTTTGTGGGATATAGGGGATCCCTAGGGCACTATGACCCTTCACTATAGAGTTGCTTTTTGTTTAATTAATTCAAGCAAGGGAGAGTAGGCCTTGGTCAAAATTCATTATAAAAAAAAACAACAAAACGAGAAATGACATGAAAATAATGACACAACCATATATCATATAGGCTCTCTTAAGGGGAATTTTCCAAGGCAAGCTAACACATGTCTATCACATGTCCCCAATCTCCAAGTGCTAAATGAACACATGTGTGCCCTGTGCCCAATGGATGATTCTAAAAGGCTCTAGAATCCTTGGGAAAAATACTAACCCCACGTCTCCCATTGGATTTGAACCTAAGACTTTCTCTTCCCCATACATGATTCTTAACCACTAGGCTGAGTTCTTATCTTGCCTAGTACATGGAGATCCCTAACCTTAGCTTAACTTTAGGTCTTCTCAAGTCTTTATTTACAACATCCTTCCCACCTTGAATAAAATTTTTGTCTTCAAAAATATGTTTCAAGTTGAGTGCCAAGAAGAGGCCTCTGTTTATTAGCTATGTAATAGTTGTCCACCGATCCCATGGTCAAAATGAGGAGCGTGGTTGTCATATCTTTGTTTCCTCTTTAATTGGAAGGGGTCACATCCTTGAGTTGACATAAACGGATAGGAATTTGTGTATGGTCTGACCCCTACCCAAATCGTTCTAAGTAACAACTAGCTTTCCCCTTGATAGGCGAAATCTAGTGCAAAGTCTATAAATAATCATAAGAGTGGATTAGGAAAGCATCCGGACTAGATTTCACCTTGATTGGCGGAATCTAGTGCAAAGTCAGATAAGAGTGGATTAGAAAAACATCCCTATCTGATTCACAAGTTCTCTATCCTATTTTAGGACTTTAATGAAATGGCTGAATCTTGTATATCCCAATCCAAAATTGCTATCTTAGTCCATTTCTGTCTAACAAGATGAGTGGATTTTCTATACATTTTTATGGACTTATTACCTTAATTTTCTTAAATGCGATGCAGTAGCACACGTTGGATTAGACAATAGGGGTGAACATTTTATTAAATTGAGTGGAATTAGCTCAAAATGAGACTTTATTTGGCTTAACTAAGCATTGATGTGTAAAACAGAAAAACACATGAAGCCTTTAGAATGATTGAAACCTTACCGTCTTCTTCAATAATTCGTCCAATGTAAAGTTGAGTACAAATGCACTTTTAGTTTCACTTCCCCCCTTGTGTCCTTGCTATAATTTTATATAACACCTATCCTTTTAAGAACTCACTTTTAGTTCCCACTTCCCCCCTTGTGTCCTTGCTATAATTTTATATAACACATATCCTTGCTGGTCTGTCGCGATTGACAGGGGAGGTGCGATTGACTGGAGGGCGGGTGTCCATCGTGGTGTTTGAGCTGACTGACTGTCCTTGGGCCCGAGCCCTTCGCGCATGTGGCAACCTTGCTCTCGCGACCGACAAGGAACTGGGGAATTAGTGCAAGTGGCCGTTTTGCGGAGGCGCTAACTAGACTTGGGGGTTGATGCATCTCGGGAGATCCAAGCTTATCCATCGCGCTCGTTAGCAGTCGCGATCAGTGTTGTATTTTGACGGTCTACCATGCCCTTCAGTTTTGAAGGTTAACTATGCATCCTATCTGTATTTTGTATTTTTAATGTATATTTTGAAGGTCAAATAAATTTCTTGACTGTATTTTACGGTAAAAAATAGCCAAAACAGGCAATACGGCCGTCAAAAATCAACACTGGTCGTGATCGACGGCTAACTAATTGTGGGGACTAGAATTCTCCGGTCTTCTCGGTTTGCCGCCCGTGGATAAAGGAAAAAGTTTTCTGAAAGTCACAAAGGAAAATCATAAACGATAAAGCTGTATCATCATCGCTCGTCATGGTTTGCCTCTATGGGGCCCGCTCAAGGCTTTTTTTTCCTTGTCTGTGTTTTTTATCTTTGGTTCATCTCTTAAGCTAAGCTCTTAATAGTATACTTTAAAGTTTAATCCTCTTTCGCTTGCTTGGGTCTTTCGTTAGTGAAGAAATTTATTGGAAAAGGTAAAGAGAGAAAACAAAAGAAAGAGAAAAAAGAAAAGGTCTAAAAAAAATTTTAAGGGGGCAACATCTTCTTGAAAGTTCCCTTTTGCGGTCATGGATTTGGTGGCCCCCTCTTTTGTGAGAAGTAATCTGGCCTCTCCTCCGAGGGAGACCGGTAACCTGGCTTCTCTGTTGGAGGGGGGATCTTGTGTCGCCCTTGGAGTCTCCGAGAGTGTTGAACCCCCCTTGGTCTCCCTCAGTAGATCCGCAATTCTGTCAACTCAAGAGGAGCTCAAGAAAGTTTGCTTCGTCGGCCAAATGTTTTGCCCTAGGCGAAACCGTGCGACAGTGGCTTTGCAATGAGTGGTTCCCCCGTGGGCTAATTGTTTGTAAGTGTCAGTTCTTACCGGCAAGCCACATGTTGCTAGTCTTTGAAATTGAAGATATGCCGTTTCGGGCCCTTAGTGTCGGAACCTGGCAACTCGGCCGTGCGACCCTGTGCCTACTCAGATGGTCCCCTGATTTTACTCCCGACAAATCGAAATCGCTTCGGTACCCTCTCTGGGTTGAGCTCCCTAACATGCCGTACTTCTTGTACAACTTCGTGTGGGACATTGTTTCTCCTATCGGCAAACCGTTGGCCTCACGCGAGGACATTGGTGGTCTCATTTATGAAGGTGCTAGACACTCGTTCAACGCTCGATGGCACCCTCAAATCTGTGTTGAGGCTGACCTCAGCATGCCGCTTCCATCGAAGATCAAAGTGGACTTGGGCGAAGGGGATGTATGGGAGCAATACGTCAATTACAAAAACCTTTCCAATGCGTGCTTTCGTTGTGGCCAACAAGGTCATAGGATTAAACATTGCCCTTTGAGACAAAACAGCAAGCGAAATCAAGAAGCCCCCAGAAACGTTCAAGACAACAAAGGGGCAGTGACTCGCTTGACGAAGGAAGAGGATGTCAAGGGCCCTCGTATTCCAGAAGCTGATGCAGACGGGTTCATCGAAATCAGAAGAAGAAGGAAAAGAAGCCCTAGGGCAACCTCTGAGCAAAACAACATGTCAGTTACCCCCTCCAGCAACTTGTATTGCAATCTCGAACAGGAGATCAACGAGTTTGACTACCCAGGTGGGAACCAACTAGAGGTGGACACCAACGACACAGCTCTAGAGATCCCTGACGATAAAGAAACCTCCCAGAAGGGTTACACTACAAGCAAAGAAGACGGCTTTACTACTAGTAATGAAGACAACATGGATAGTGAAAGTTCCATCATCGGATCGACTATTCCGAAAACGGTGTCAAAACGGTGCCCAGTTCTTCCCAGCAGGAGGCATCCCGCAAAGGAAAACAACCGATGGAGTTACCTTGGAAAAGCCCCCACAAGAACCTATTGCTCATTCGGGATCCAATCCTAACGAAAAAGAAAGATGAATCCAAGAAAAGAAAGGATAAAGCTCCCTCCCGCAAAGAGGGCTCTCTACGACAATGATCATCATCTCGTTAAATGCTAGAGGGCTATCCAACCCCTCAAGAGCGACCATCATTGGTCAATGGCTTCGCGACATTAGCCTAAACCCAGAATTTATATGTATTCAAGAGGTTAAAATTGACGGAGAAGACCTCCAGAAATGGCTTCGACACGTCTCCTCGACTAGAAGCTGGTAATATCAAAGGCCTCCGTTTGCCTCATGACCACAGTCAGATTACCATGAGACTTTTTGTCGATGATATGAATGCGTTTGTTCACAATGATAGTACCAGCCTGGAGACGTTTTGGAGGTGTTTTGCTACCTTTTGTGAAGCCTCTGGATCCATAATCAACCACTCTAAGACCACCTTTAGAGCTATTGTTGGGTCACAGCCCGACCTTCTCATTGATCATGGCTGTCAAATCATTCCGTAGGGCCAAACTTTTTGGCTTCTTGGGATTCCCTTGGGGTTTGGCGTCTCTATGGAACAGCGGTGGAATTGGGTCTTGGCCAAACTCGAAAACAAGCTTAACTATTGGAGAGGTATGCAAATCAATCTTGTTGGTCGTGCTATGGTTATCAACACTTTCCTCTTATCTTCTATCATTTGTTTCCTTTCTTTTTGGAGACCGAAAGAGCAAGACCTGTCCAAACTGGATAGTATTTGTAGAAACTTCCTTTGGACGGGCGACCACAATAGGAGGGGGGTGCCTAAAATCAAATGGTCCATCTGCACCAGCCATAAAGACAGTGGGGGTCTTGGTATCCTGGACATTGGGTGCATGGCTAACAAACTGGCGGCCAAATGGATGATTAAGGCTTGGTGCAATGGGGAGGCCTCGTGGGCCAAGTTGATCTTCAAAAACAAGAATGAGTTGGCTCTCATGGGTTTCCCAAATTGGAAGAATCTTGAAATCTTGACCTTGCTGTTTTCCCCGATCGCTGTCTTCCCGAAAGGCTCTAATCTCGTGTGCTCTCTATGGAAGAGTTGGAATAATTTCAAAAGCTACACAAGAATTAGTGAAGACTGGAAGTGGGCAGCTGGTATCAGACAAAACGACTCTATCTGGTTTCCGATCCATGGCATCCGGAGTGTGGAATCTTGGAACATTCAAAATGCCAAGAAGTTATGGAACAAAGGCTTCAAAAAATGGAAACATCTATGGAAACAAGACACCAACCGTTGGATCAACTTCGAGGATACTGACCCTTGCGTCAACATTTCGTACGAAGAATGGAACACTTTGCAAAGCAGATGTCTCGCCTGGGACCGGCACAAAGTTCGCCTCCTCATGGGACACGACACGTCGAGCTCGCTTGGTCTCAAATGGCACAATGGGAATAGCCTATCAAAAATCCCGAACATCAAAGAAAGGATTGACTATCAGGTTAGCCTCAACAAGAAGTGGTGCCTGTCATGGACGCGGCTTCGGTGGGACATGAAGTTCATGGCTATCTGGCACCCCCTCATAGAAATCAAAAAGTTTGTCCTCTTATGGCAAATTCTTCATCATGGAATCTGGACCAACCTTAAGGCTAGCAAATTTTGTGGGATTCCTCCCTGGTGCAAACGTTGCTACCGGTCTATTGAAGATGTTTCACACATCTTCTTTACCTGCCCCAACTCCAACAGACTCTGGTAGACGGTTGGAAAGAAAATTAGACTTCAAAAACATCTCAGTTGGCAGCAGGCCCTACTGGGAGAAGCGATCGGCTGCTCCGCGACTCTCTGGAACGCCATCAGAGGGGAGGTCCTATGGAAAATCTGGCGGGAAAGATGTGCTTTCAACTTTGGGGACTCCCCCAAAGAGTGGCCAATTGAGAAATTGTTGTTCCTCCTTGGCAAAAGGATTGTTAACTGTAAGAAATACCCCCCCCCCCTTCAGGCATCATCAAGTTCTCCTTTTGATCAATAACAAGCTTAAACCCAAGTGGGCCCCACATGAGGGTGATGAGAGGGTAATTAACCTTCTTTGTAATGCCATCTAAGCTCTGTAAAAGCTTCCCCTACTTTGTGGGATTTGGGGGTCCCGTGGGCACTAGTCCCCTTCTCTTGTACTTTTCTTTATTTAATTCAAGTCCGGGAGAGTAGGCTAATGCCGAACTTCCTTTATATAAAAAAAAAAAAAGAACTCAAATATTTGGAAAATAAATGTCCCATTGAGTAGAAACATCTTCTTTGAAAAGCCCCGGTAACCCATCAAAAATAGGACCAATGCCCATATTGTGAATGGTCACTTTATCTACAAGTTATCCTTCTTGTATAAAATGCAAAGATCCATTTTTCTTGAGAAGTATAAGACACTATTTAGAATAGGAATCATTGGACGGCTCAAATATAGCTGTTCTAATATTTTTATTGAGCAAGTGAGTCAACTTTGAAATATTCCAATTTTTTGTAGCTCAAAAGAAAAGGCTTTCCCATGTCTATAGAACATTCGAGAGAATGCCTCTTTTTCTTGTACATTGAGGGAACCATCAATGCCAATTTGTACATTATTAAGAGATGCTTTATAAAATACATGCCCAATTCTCCTTGTATTATGTAAATATGGCTAATTTTTAGCCTTTTCAATGAGCTAATCACTTTCATTTGGAAGTGGAATAGCGATCAGATTCACTTTATTGTCAACAATTTTGTATTTCGTATCAACACAAGCATCATGCTCTTCAAGGTCTTCCACGATTTTCTATATTTCTTCATACATGAAATGAGTAGCGATAACATGTTTTCCTCCTTTTCCACTCATAAGATCATGAAAAACAAATGTAGTCTTGAAAAAAGACACTTCACCAAGGATACCAAAGATTTCTTCATCATAATTAAGATCTTTGCACCCATGAAATTTTCTGTTTAAATCAACCATGTATTATATTTCCCACTTTTTAAACTCTGAAAACAAATGAAATTAAAATGAACTCGCATATTAAAGTGCTGATGTAAACATATGTACAATCAAGAACTCTTCATCATGTAAGCTTTCATAGTCTCGGGCTATAAAAAGTTCCTTCAAAACCTTCGGCCTTCCAAGACATTAGTAATAGGCTTTGTCCTAAGAGAAGACATGTTTCTAATGTGATCCACAAAGAATCATAAATTGTATTGTCCTTTTCCCGTCTTGGCTATAGATTCTTGCATATTCTAAACCATCCTTGAATTTTAAGGAATAACTAGAATGAACTTGCACAAATAAGTGTTGGTAGTCACTCGCATCATGAACCTTCATTTGTATTTGTGGAAATGCTCCATAAACATCACCGAGTATCATCTTGGAAGCTTGAATCCTCTATCTTCGCTTCATGTTGATAGGCCATTTACCCTTCAAGTAGAGTTCTAGAAACATGAAATTAATTTCTAATCCATTATCGATAAGGACAATAAAAGATCTTCAAATTTATCAAGTCTCACGAGTGTTTTGTAGTAGCCCAATTGTCTTTGGCGAAATGAATGGATAGGACTATCCCTTGAGAATAATCATCTAAATATATATCGTTATGTGCACATGGTTGCATCATACCTTCTCTTTTTCCATAGATTTTTTTCCTTTCTGCACTTGAATTTGCAAGAGTTGCATAGGTGTGTTCTCTTCCATATTTTCCTTCCTTAGCTTCATCTATATGTTTTCTTTTTCGCCTCAATAGATCTTTGATTACTTCAAGAAATTAGCTTTTATCTATACCGAGTTCATCAAGAGTGAACTCAATCATGCTATCTAGTACTTTTTTGTGAAGAGCATATTTTAAATCGATAGCTTGTTCCTATGAGACTTCATCACATAAGAGTTATTTTTTTGTTTTTCCATAACCTTGCTTGGTAAATTCTATTTCCTAGTCTTGACAAAGACCCATGGATTGAGAATACATGAGATGATCAATGGAAGTAGGACTTCGATTATCAGTAGGATTTGGACTGGTTTGATTTGAATATGTATTGATTTGGTGTTTGTGTTGCTTCTACTTTCTAGCTACTTTTCCTATTCTTAGATTCCCCTTCATTTTTTCTGAGTTATAGCTTCATGTCTCATCAATGAACAAAGATAAATGACCACTAATATGATGTCCATTGGATCTTGCCATCCTATAACTTCATAAATTTCACTTATGTGTAATCTTGAAATTTTCCTAATGCATCTTTCCATGATCTAATGACTTTGTTAGTTTGTGTCATATCTAGAAATCCTCCATTTCATTCATGACTTGACAAGCATAATTAGAGACATGCAAAATCAACGCATGAATGTTTGAAGATCTTGGGAATAAGCTCATCATGCCTCCACATCCACAGTCAATGTTATTTTTTTCTCCTATCTTTGAAATATAACTCATTTTCTTCTTATGCAAATCCAGATTCTAAGACTTTAAACTATCACACATATACGTGTTGTGCTCTAAGGAGTCACATCATATACGCCTTTTTATGTAAGGTACCCTTGCAGGCTTTGAAGTAGTAGTTTTAGAGGACTGGGAGTCAATTAATTGTTTGACAATTTGAACGGTCAAGTTGCCGAACGTTTTAAACATCTCCTCCATTGAACTAGGTGAGGATACTCTTTTTAAAAAAGTTATGAAACTATTGATCAAATTCCCTTTTGACATCCAAAATTGGTTTGCCTTTTTTTTATCAATCCATTTTAGAAAGATGTACATGTTACTTTGTCACCGTCCATTAGCATGAACAACTTGAGCAATGATGCCTTGTATTGTGCACATTTTTTTTTCTTGCTTCAATTGGTCTTGTAGCTAGAATTAAAACATATAAATAAAATTCTCATAGAGCTCTTTGTCTAACATCGGTGTGAGCCTAGCAGCCAAATAATTTGCTTCGAGCTCATAATGTTTATAGAATTCCATCACATTATTTCCATTCGAGTAACCGATTCTCTTGATGGCACATTCTTGGAAAGATTGAATAGCGTTCCTTCCCTTTTCTTCTTTCTAGAATCAGAAGAATTGTTCTATATGCATTTCTAAGTCATGTCTCCCATGATGACAAAAGTTGTGAGAAGGATGCAACACAACATTTCTAGTGAGAAATGGAAATCATCATTAGGACCTCTCCATCATGCCCAGTGGCATGCTAAAACACAACAAGAAGGCTCAGCTTGGAAGTAACGTGAATTCATTATATTCCTTTATGTGGTAAATCATAAAATTAATATAATCTTGGTTTCAATGTGTTATTATTTGTATTATTATATTTTATATGTTTCTAAACTAGTTTTGTCCATTCTAGCGTGAACATATAGTTTTAAAACAAACTCTATAAATAGAGAGAACTCACTCCATTTCACACTTTTGCAACTCAAGAGAATGACACGCACCAAGCAAACTACAAGGAAAGACTGTGTGGCCTATCTTATTCATGTTCAAGGAACTCAATGCCCACCATGGCTACAACCCCCCAGAGACCTTGAAGTGGTTCCCACACCACTTCTAGGCCTCTCTCACATGATGGCACACCGTTTGGGAGAAATCCATCGTGAGAACATGAAGTGTCAAATAAACAAAAGGATTGGTCTTAAGGATGGTCAGATTTAGACTCTAATGATGAGCCACCAGAGAGCACACCCATCAAGGCAAGACCTAAACAAGTGCCGAGGAGAAAGGTTATATCAAAGAGTGATTCCGATGGAGAACGATCAACTAATGAAGAAAGATGCACTCAACTGCCACGGAATCAAATGCACATTCCAATGAGCCATGGGGTAACACATGGAGGCAAAACACTTCCACAAGGACAAGGCCAAATACCAACAAAGGAGGAAAGGGAGCAAAGTCAACATGCATGTCAACATGAGAATGTGGAAGACGAAGTTGGACCCTCACATCGTGTACATAAGAGAAAAAAGAATTATCAACCACCGTGTAGACCTTAACGACAACCTAAAATACCTCCCAATGCAAGAGCTCCACAAAGATGATGGAGACACCGCAAAGCATTTGCAAACATATGAAACTATCAGAAATTAATTGAGCTTCTCATACCATGAAGAGCATCTGCAAGATTTTGTCAAGGAAGAACTACAAAGCTATTGTGGAGGTCTATGAATACAAGGGATAGCACTTGAGGCACTTCAAGAGGCAGTAGAGGCCTACCTCATCTCCATGCTTAAAGGTTCTAACCTATGTGCTATCCATGCCAAGAGATTAACCATACAAGCCAAAGATATTAGCAAGAGGAATTAGAGGAAATAACCCATGACCTCTGTATCTTGTAGCCTTTGTGAAGCATATTTGCAATGTACTTGAATGATTAATGAAATGCTTTGTCTTAACGTATATTGTCTATTTGTTTATCTCTTATCTCTCTCTGACTCTCTACCATAAGTGTTCAAGGATTATTACTTTTGACTTCATTTAGTTTATTATGGACTGTCGAGGGTTTCATTGGATACTTGTTAGCCTCATTAGCTCTTGTTTTTTACTCCATATGAATGTATTTACCTAAAAGACTCCTCAAATACACTTCAAAATGCCAAAAAAAACCCAGCCACAAAAATGCGGCATTGAGGCCTACAAAAATTTGTGTTTGGGAGTTTTTTTGCATTAATTAGCCTATGGAAGGCTATTCACATATTTTAATGACTTGGCTATGGTTAATTGGGCACATTAGTAAGCAGATTTTCCATATGGATTTCCTAGGCTTTTTGTGGGTACTTACTACCCTCATAAACCCTATATTTTGCTTCCTAATGAATGTACTTACCATAGATAGCCTTCAAATAGTCTTCAAAATGCCAAAAAATCCCCAGCAATAGAAATGCAGGATTCAGGCTTGCAAAATTTTTGCAGGTTTGAATCCTGCATTTTTGTGGCAAGGGCTTTTTTGGCATTTTAAAGACTTTTAGCACACATAGGCCATGGCATGCACATAGAGAAGATAAAAAAGTACATACAAAGTGTGGATAAAATTTCATAACTTACAATGGACAACACAACATATAGAAAAGGCAAATTTTATTTATCCAAAATGTTACATCAGTTCAATTGCTTTCAATTTCTCAATAATTTACTTTCTCCTTTGGAGAGATTGTGGCAACTGGTAGGTTAATACAGATCAAAAATTACATTGGGGTATTGCATTCCAAGACCCATGGCAATACCTATTTGTCATAGTACCTTTCCTCTAAAGTTAACTCTAAGAGTAGCTACAACTAAAGATTTTCTAACCAAAATGACACAATTAGTGCCTTGGGTAATTGTACACAAACACAAAACTTTGCTCAAGGCCTTCAAGCACCAAGTCATGAAGTGCCCATCAGGACTATAATCTCTATGAACAATTACAAAATCATCCTTTGGCTCTCGTTGAACTATGCCACTCTTCTTTAAGTAAGTTTATGACCTCTGGTTGAGGCTCATTTTTTTCATGAACAAATCCCCCTATGACAAGGTTTGGGAGATCCATGGGTGCAAGCTCCGACTCCTCATTGATGATAAATATTGTTGTGGAAATATAAGAAAGGTACCTAGTACCCTCTTTGTTTTGTTAAATTGTTTTATCAAACGCACTGTTTCATCCAACAAATGCCCTACATGGTCAACGTTTGCAATGAAGCACTTAAGGTGCTTCATGAAAGCTTCATCACCTTTATGAATGTAGAGCAAAAGGTCACACCGGATGCACTTACCCTCATAAGGTGGGATATCTATGGAATAGCACAAGATGTAGTGCTCAAGGAACTCTTTGATTTCCTTGAGCACATCAGAGTTGAGTTGAATTGTCTTGTCTAGATCAGGGGCTCTAGAAATAAGGTCATACAAGCGTGTTTGACCTTTGCATTGAGTTGATTCCAAGAACTCATTGAAGAGTTCTCGAGGATGTTTGGATAGGGGGTAGTAGAGGTTGAGGCAACCATTATGTATAAGGGTAGTGTGATTGCTATGGGGCGTGTGCTCTTGGAGTGATTCTAGCTCTTATTGGTTACAAATGTGAGAAATGAGAGAATCAAACTTGGTTTTATAGTAGTTTCAGTATTTTCAAGTGAATGGGACCCATTCAAAGGTAAAAATAATACCTACAAGTATAAGAATCATGCATAAAACTCTATAAAAAAAATTTGGCTCATAAAAAAGATTGAACAAATAATCACTTAACATAATAAGACATACCCGATCTACATAGTAGAAAAAACAAAATTCTTGGAATTCTAAAATCGTAATATATACTACCATGGAAAAAATCAAAGATTTGACAATTTGTACATCATATTGTGATAAAAAAGTTTTACATCTTTCATTTTTGCATGTGCACTACATTGTAGTAGAGGAAGGATTATGAATGGAAAATGGGTTATGTGTAAACTCCAGTACTCAAATAGTTCTTGAGCTATGACAATGAAAGTTGAGTTCCATCTACACTCCATTTAAGAAGGACTTTAATTTTATCCTCCAACCTCTTACCAATCTATACACAAATAAAAAACTTTATAATATCATATTTGAATATAATAATTTGTATAAATAAAAGAAAAAGTACCATAAATTGTTTACCTTATGCCCTTGTATTCTGAACTTCGATTGATCCACATCCTCAAATACCATTATTACTATCTCTCATGTTTCCAAGGGTTCAATGATGATTCAATGAAATAAGCTCCATTTTGTTGTTGGGTAGATTTATCTTAATTTCAAATGAAATTAAAAAACCCTCAGAACTTTGTAATGGTATCCATTCACCAAGTTAACACATCCAACAATCATAATCGAATCTAATGTACAATGAAGTTGATGTTTCAAATATCAAAATCCTATGCCTGTTGCACCAATTTTATAAAGGTATCCATCCCCTTTGATGCTTCTACAAGTCCCCAATTTTCACCTAGTAAACCCTCCACCTGTTCATATGTGATATCTTTTAACATGAACATTGTTGAAGTCTCTAGAATTGTGAATGTCTGAAATAGATGTGCAAAACAATGAACAGGAACACACCAATGCAATCCTACAAATCTAGACACTCTTCTGAATTTCAAAGAGTTATGTATGTCCATCACCATCTTATTCTTCAAAGTGTCAAGGTCCATATATCAGGTTGTGGCCACTCGAGCTTGAAAAGAGAATCTACCTTAATCATCTCTAACCTACCAAAATCATTTGATGAAGAGGGTACAACATATGTATGTGTGTAAAAGAAAACTCTCTCACATAAAAGCTGAGTAGGATGGGCTTCTGGAAAGACTAGTGATCCAGCATTTGCATGCAATGCGTGGAAAGTACTCCTAAGACTATGAAGTGGTTGATCCTCCACCAAGGTAGAAGAAATATGTATGCAACAAAAAAATACACATCTTAATAAGGTATATTAAGAAATTAGAACAGAAATAAATGAGTAATACTTACAATTGATAGGATATCTCATTTTGTTTGAGTCTTCCCATTTCATGCTTCACATTGTAAAAACATGTTGTACAATGGCGACTGTTTCACCATTTTTGAGCTTTTTGAAGCCCAATAGCTTTATTGATTTCTGTTATTGATTATATTGTTAAATCTATGCTCTCATAAATGACATCATCTGTTGATGGAACTAATATTGATTTTTGGTAGCTCATATTCATCATCTGTAGAATCAGCACATAGAGTATTATCATTCTCATCAAGTAGATTATTATTGTTGTCATATAGAATGATTTTAATTTCTCTCTGAGATGCCGATATATCAATATTTGATGATGAATAATCAACATGAATTTCTTTGATATCTCTAACAATAAAGTTGTCAAGCAATTATGATATATCAATATTTGATGATGAATAATCAACATGAATTTCTTTGATATCTCTAACAATAAAGTTGTCAAGCAATGATATATCAATATTTGATGATGAATAATCAACATGAATTTCTTTGATATCTCTAACAATAAAGTTGTCAAACAATGACTGACCTCTAGGTTGAACATGAATGAGTTGCCATCACGGATGAGTATCAAGATTTTTATAAAAAAATGATTGTTCAATATGCCTAGGAAGAATATATGGTTATATAGTTAATCGCATTATTTTCAAGGATTCAATTGCCCAAAACCTAGATAATTCCCTTCTCAATGTGGAACTATTACCTTTATATTTGGGTTGAAACTAGTCAAACTTCAATATATCCTATCAAAATATAAAAATAAATATTCATTATTAAATAAACTATATCATAAAGAATATAAGTTTTCTTTATGTGTTTGAAGATACGAAATGATATTTTGTAGATACCAACAATAGTTCCTACGTAGCAAGGTTATCTATCTATAAGGTTCATATCTTTTGAAGTAGCATGTAATAGTTGCTAGAAAGAAGCAACAATGCAAGAATCCTCTATTTTACGCAAAGAATCAGTAACTTTGATTCTAATATGTTATCCATAATTCCATATATTAGTGAACATTCAGGCCTACAATAAAAAATAAATTATTAGAAGAGAAATTAATGTACATAAATGTGCAAAAATAGAATATTATTAAGATCATATTGCCTTTCTTTCACAAACTATCATTAACTCTCACTACTCATCTGAGATTCGTTCATTATTTGTATTAGCTCTTTGCATACGAGTATATAGCCAATCCATGAAAGAAGATATATCTATATTCTCATTACTATTGAGATTATGTCTAGATCTTTTGTTTCTCCATGTTTTACTTTAGAGATTTTGAAGTTCATGTTCATACTCATTAATGAATGCTAGCATGCATTTTGCTATTATATGCAATAAAAGTAGAAATATCACTTTTTCTTTCAACATAAACTCAAATGCAAATCCTTTACTTGATAATACCTCATTTGTCAATTTTGAAGAATACTCATTAGTCCATGCACGCCGAGCTTCTTGATGAACTGTTTCAAGGTATTCATTAACATAGTACAATCACTCCTATGGCATCCACCCCTTTGCCATAGATCCTTTTGGTTTTGCTCCTTGTCGCACATAGCATTTTAATATATCCATCATTTGCTCGACCAAAAACATCCATCGAGTGTTTATAACTCTTCCAATCTCTATTTCATCCATAAGATGGATCAATAAATGAACAAAAATATGAAAAAATGATGTTGGAAGCTCTTTCTCGATTGGACATAGTAGCTCCTTGCATTCACATTTCTTTTGTGGGACTTTGTCAATCTCTTTTGATGTAATCCACCTATTATCATTCATAAATTAAATTATAAAGAAATTAATTTGTAAAAAAATGATATCAAATAGTCTTATATATTAAACATAAAAGTATCATAATTACCTTATAAGCAATCCAAGATGATAGATCACGTGCTCTACTCCTTTCGTTGCACATCCATTGATAAAAGTAGGTAGAATGTGCTTCAAAAAGTTATGCCAATCATGTGTCTTTAGCCCAGATAAGCTCCTATCATCCAAAGTAAACATGTTTTGGAAAAATGCTCCATATCTTATAGATGTTTGAATGGAATGAATCCTATTGTTGATAGTTTGCAACTACTTTGTCGTAAGTATCTAAGGATTAGGTTCATAAGTTGTTTCTTGTCAATTTTCATGAAAAATTAGTCAAAACTTTGGTTTTGAGTTTTGATCCTTTAAATCATTTCTTGATGTTGTTGTTTGTTAATCTTAGACGATGTTGCCATAATGAATAACCAATATTCTTGAATATATGCATAGGATCAAGAAGATGATAGATCTTTAACTCTCTCTCCAATACTCCAAAGAATACCATATCGACATATTCTCTACTTGTGATAATTTTCCTTTACATTTAATCATCATCTTCATCGTTGCTAAAGGATCAAGAAGATGATAGATCTTTAACTCTCTCTCCAATACTCCAAAGAATACCATGTCGACATATTCTCTGCTTGTGATAATTTTCCTTTACATTTAATCATCATCTATAAGAGGTTCATCTGTCCATTTTTGATACCCATCCATAGGTGTCATTGATTTTGGACACTTACATGTTTCAATCTTTCCATTAAAATGTATCGCTTCTGTTTTGTGTCATAATGGATGATCATTTGGCAAGAATTATCAATGTCGAAGATAAATATTTTTATTGAGATTCTTACTATAAACTGATCTCAACCAAACACCATAGTGAAGAAAAGCCTTATAACCCTTAGTAGATATTCTTGCATGCATGAAAACCATAAAAATATACTGATATTAACTCACATACAATTGTATATATATTAAATAAAAAGGTTACATCATTACTATAACAGATGTCATATCCTGGAAAATCGTGTATAGTCCAAGCCACAATTCCATGAACCATAATGTGTCTCTAATTAATGCTTTTTGATACATCAATGAAATTAATACCTCCCCATAACTCTTGGAGATTTTCAATGAGAGGAGCAAGATATACATTCATGTCTTTAACTTGTCTTTTTCTTGGCACTAAAAGTGAAATCATTAAATATTCATTTTTAATGCTAAGGTATGGCGAGAGATTGTAGTTGATAATTGCCATTGGCCATGTTGACCATTTACTAGATTTTGTCAAAAATGGATTAACCCCATTTAATGCAACTCCTAACTTTAGATTGCATGGATCTTGTGCAAAATTAGGCCATCCAAAATCAATATGTTGAAAAGCCACACTATCTACTAGAATTCTCATTACTTCATCATTACTTTTATGATCAAATCCCCATGTCAAAAGCTTTGATAATTTAGTGCTTTGAAACCTATGTTTAATTCATGGAGATAATGGAAAATGTTTTAATACATTTTTTGGTTTTTTACCCTCTTCATCTTTATATCAAGGAGACTGACATTTTGGACATGTCCAGCAGTCTACATATTTACCTCTATATAAAATACAATCATTAGGACATGCATGTATACAATGATAATCTATACCAAGATTATTGATTATCTTCTTCATTTCATGATGTATGGTGATTCATGACTATTTTCATGCTCCTCAAATGTGCACTTAGTCATTGAACTATTATATCCTCGACTATTGTTTATTAAACCTACTATATTTCCATGTGTGTAAGATCTTCCATCAATATAAAATCTTTTATTTTTTGCATGTGTAATCCCTCTACTAGCAAGAGAAATTGCATTCCAGCATAATCCATAAGTACTCATGCTTTGAATATAACATGTAAGTCAATGCCGATCTCCCCATCTATATATAGGACCACAAATTGACATAAGAGTGACCATAGAGTTTGGATGCACATACAAATCTTCTGCAATAAAGAGATCACAACCAGCACCAGTGATAGTGGAGGAGGCAATCATATAGCGATTAACCCAAAAGTTAAAAGCATCTCCATCTAAAGGAGGTGGTCCTCTATACCATCTTTCATATATTGTTCTATCATATATTTGTACTAGAGGACGATCACGAGTTGACGATGGATAATATCCAACCATTTTAGTATGTAAACCAAGAGGTAGAGGATTTCAAGAAACCTCGATTTGTAATTGATAAACTGCATATCTGTGGCATGTATGAGGTATATTAACATCATTAGTAGGAGAATCATCATCATCATTGAGCAAATATTCCTATATATTAAGTATAATTTTATTTTGTATATGATTTTCAAATAAAATAATGACATTAATTTATGGAATCATACCCAAGAATTATCACATTGATCAGGTAGCGGCATATGCTAAAAAATACCATAATCTGTGTTGATATATTTAGGTAGTGATGTAGGTGAACACACTAGGACTGCGGGGGCGCTTTTTTTCCTCTTTAGGAGGTTTTTTTCCCCGGCTTCTACATATGCCTATTGCCCTAATGGGCTACTTATCTTTGTACATTCTCTAGTAATACATTCATTATTGTGTGTTGTGCTCCAAGCTTCTTCTTCTTCCTTGTGTTGTTCGCGTGCTTTCAAAGACGTCTAACTCTAACAATTAGTATCAGAGCAGGTCGCCGCTTCATCTAGGACGTCGTCGACCTTCTCGAGTTGCAGTCTCAGAATCACACAAAGTTTGGTGAGCATACTCAGCGTGTTTTCGAGATCAAAATTGCTTCTCTTTGTGGTGTCAAAATTGCAATCTGAGCTCGTTTCGGCCTCTGAATGCACTATCACAGTGCTTGTGCAGGCTATTTCATCTTTTTGGGCCAAAGATATATACCAGTTTGGGTTCCCCAGTATAAGCATCTCAAAGTTTGCTACAGGTTTATTAGAATTCATCTAGGAGTTCTGTTCAACTTTTTGAGATACACTCAATTTTTTGCATCAAGGTATTTTAGTCATCGGCCATGGCTGAAAGCAGTGATGTATTTCGTATGTTGGCTGTTGAGGATAAGTTGGATGGTACCAACTACCCATTATGGGCTTATATGATGCAACATGTATTGGTTGCAAAAGGACTATGGAATACTGTACAAGTGTTGAAAGACGTCCTGTTACACCTATGAATATAGGTACTGCAAATACAAGTGTTGGAGCTGATGGATATGGTGTCGAAGATAATGATATTCTACAGATTCCTGTTCGTGCTGTAGTTTCTGCTGCACCTACTGCAGAGCAAATTCCTTGGGATGGCAGAGATGCTCAGACACATGCATTGAATGCTTTGTCTATCAAACGTGCCATTATTCCTCACATTTGCTCTTGTAGAACAGCTAAGGATGCTTGGGATACACTTATCACATTGTACCAAGCTAGGAATGAGGCTCATGTTGCTTACCTCTGAAAATAGTTGGAGAGTGAGCACATGAATGAAGGTGATTCTATGGACAGTTTTCTAACAAAGATCAAAGACTTGAAGGAATAGTTGATTTCTGTTGATGAAGTTATACCAGATAGCTCACTTGTGCAGACCGTTATGAATGGTCTTCCTGATTCATATCAGAGTTTTGCTTCTACTCTTTGGTTGATAATGAAAGGCAATCCAAATGCCTTATCATTTGAGGAGTTAGTCTCTATTCTATTGCAGGAAGATCAGTCAAGGTAGAAGAGGTCCATTATGCGTGTTGCAGATCAATCTTTCCTGGCTAGTCAGAAGGGTAAAGGAACATGGACCTCTTCAACTAGTAAGCAAAAATCTGCTGATTCTGCACATTCAAAGAAGGAAGACAAAGATGAGAAGAACTCAGAGAAGCAAAAAACATTTTGCAAGTATTGTAAAGGAAATGATCATATCATAAAGAACTATCTTAAACTCGCTGCAAGAGAGGCAAAGAAAAAAGAGGCTAGAATGGTTGTTGCAAAGGCCTCTACTCCAAAAACAGAGTCTGCTAATCTTGTGCAGAATGAAGAATGGACGTTTACTACTGTTTGCACTTTTGACCCATCTTCTCATGAGCAGTGCATGTCTGCAATAGACTCAAATGTTTGGTACTTTGATAGCAGGGCGACCAAACATATTACCTCGCAGCGCAGTTTTTTCTCTTCACTCGAGCCTGCCCCTACAAGGAATACATACACCAACAACTCCTCTTATCCTGACATGGCAGTTGGTAAGATCATTGTGACTACTGTTGATGGTAGTTCTTTCACTTTGTAAGATGCTTTATTTGTGCCAGGGATCAAGAAGAATCTGTTATCAGTTTCTGCATTAGGCAAGATTGTCTTGGTTGTGAAATTTGTTGATGACCGATGTACAGGTCATGATCTGTCAAATGGCGATGTTATTATTACTTCTGGCATTTTATGTTGTGGGTTGTATAAGCTCATAGACTATGAAAAATCGATGAATGATTTGGCATGTGCAATACATGATTCTTAGGCTATGTCCGATGCAAAGCTTTGGCATGCATGCTTTGGTCATCTGAACTTTGCTAGTTTTCTACGCCTGCAAAAATCTGAAATGGTATCCTCTTTGCCCAAACTTGAGGCACCTAGTAAACATGTATGTGAAGGCTCTATTTTGGGAAAAATGTAGCATTCCTCATTTCCAAAAGATGGTTCAGTTCGGGCTACTCAAAAATTGTAGCTTGTTCATAGCGAGGTCTGTGGTCCTATGCAGACATCCGCTTCTAGAAATTATCTTTACTTCGTGACTTTCATTAATTATTTTTCCAAGCATGCATGGGTATATCCACTCAAAGAGAAGTCCAAAGTGTTTATTTGCTTCAAACAGTTTCTGGTTTTGGCTGAAAATATGTAAGCATGTAAAATGGGCACCCTCCATTCTGATCGAGGGGGGAATATATGTCTTCTGATTTTAATGCATTTCTGGTTGAACGTGGGATAAATCACTAGTGTATAGTGCCATATACACATCAATAGAATGGAGTTGCTGAACAGAAGAACAGGTCACTCATGGAGATAGCGAGGTGTATGATCAAGAGTCAGGCCTTACCACATAGTTTTTGGCTTGAGGTTGTTATGTGTACAAATATGTACTTAATAGGTGTCCCACTAAAGCACTCGAGTCTATCACTCCATATGAGGCTTGGCATGATCGCAAGCCATTTGTTGCTCAGCTCCGTGTTTTTGGTCGTCTTGCATATGCATTAGTGCCTAAACAACATTGCAAAAAAATGGATGATAAAGGAGTAAAATGTACTTTTGTTGGGTACAGTTCTGAAAGTAAAGGCTATCGTCTATATCATCCACAGACTAAATGCATTCTGGTTAGCCATGATGTTGTTTTTGTGGAAAATTCTATTCAACCATTACTTTCATGTACTAAGGAGACATCTGTTAGCTCCAAAGACATGTATGATACGTTGCTACCTCTTTTTACAGGTGGACAATCTAGTGTTGGTCCTAATGAGGCAACTTTTCAGCCTTTATAGGTTTCATGTGATGATGCAGATCATTCCATTTATGATGTAGATTTACATGATGCACTTGTTGATGAGAGATCTGATATTGAGCAGGCAAAAACCAGGAGTCAAGCATTGCCAAGTGGTTAAGCGCATCTTTTGCTACTTGAGTGGTACCCAGCTACTTGGTTTGTTTTATCCCAAGGGGGGATCACTAGCGCCACATTTGCATGCTTTTTCTGACAATGATTGGGTTGGTTGCTATGACACTCGTGTGTCCACTAGTGGTTTCTGCTTCATGTTGGTAGCTCATGCATATCTTGGCTGAGCAAGAAGTCGCCTACTCTGGCCACTTCCAGTTGTGAAGTTGAGTATAGGGTAGCTTTCATAATGACTGTTGAGTGTGTGTGGCTCAGACCTCTTATGGCTGATTTGGGTGTTGGTCAGTCTTTTGCCACCACCATCTTCACTGACAGTCAGAGTGCATTGATAGTTGTGAGGAACCCTGTGTTCCATGCTCGCACTAAGCACATTGAGGTGCATTATCATTATGTCAAGGAGAGGTTCTCTACTAGAGAGATCAGCTTGGCATATGTGCCCATGCAGGAGAACATTGCAAACCTTTTCGTGAAGGCTCTACCTAGGAAGAAGTTTGAAGCTTTCCGCAAAGCTTTGGGCTTACTTCCTTTTGTGGATTGATTCCACATAGCTTGGCACTTCCTTATACATGAGTGCTAGCTCCTTGTTCACTGCATCACACCCAGGGCAAGACATCTTGAAACTATCTTTCAGAAAGTTTGATTACTTTGTTTTTGACGTGAAATGGTTCAAAGTAGTCACCTCTGGAAGAAACGCAACAGTGAGACGAGATAAGAGCGGTTTGCTTCAAGTCGACTCCACAAGATTATGGACAGATGAAAGGGATACATTTGTACTTCCCGAACACTGTGAGCAAGTTGTTTTTATACCAGATTCAAAAGACCCAGAGTGGCTATTTGTTTTACAAGTCGCTCCACGTAGTAGAAAAATTTTTGAAAACATAGATGTAGAAGAAAGTCCATCTCTAGTGGACTCAGAGATTCATTCGATAGTTGAGGAGGAAGAGATCATTCTTCGAGAAGAAGAGGTCATTGAAGAAGAGGTCATTGTTCGAGAAGACGAAGCAATAGACGATGATCAGGAGGAAACCAGCATAGCAAGCGATTTAGAAGCCATCAATTTAGAGATAGATATTCTCGATGCATCGGATCTTCAAGAGGATGCTAGAATAGAGGACTTTTGAATAAAAGACTTGTACGTACTAATTTTTGGTTTTTTTTCTGTTTATTCCCTATATTATTTTTCTTATCGCATGCTAATTATTTGAGTTCTTTTATTACAGAGCACGATGGGAGACAGTCCTCCAGTCACTCCACAGTCCATGACAGAGGAGCAGTTTTTGGAGTTCATCTCTCAGGTTCCTCCTGCGTATATGGCCGCTGCATCACAATATTGGATCGCTCGTGGTAGCACTCCTCCCGGCCTCACTCCTAGCGGCCTTACTCCTGTCGGCCTCACTCCCGCTGGCCTCACTCCCACTGGTGTCACTCCCATCGGTGTCACTCCTGCCGGTGTCACTCCTGAGGGTGGTGCTACTCCCGTAGGAGGTATGTCTCCTAGCTTTGTGACTCCACCACGACCATCTTTGCAGCCATCTCCTATTGGGTCTACTAGTAGACATGTGTGTTCGACACCTCAACGCGATATAGGGTCTGGCCTGTCTCGTAGATCGAGGTCACGCTCTGGAGCAGGAGGTTCTAGGAGTGAATCTACAGGTAGGTCTGGAGGCGGAGGAGGCGGTTGTTGTGAAGGCAGTGCGACAGACGTTGTGTCGCCCGCTTCTACTCCTAGGACGAGTATGTCAGATGTAGGTACGCCATGTAGTACACCACGTACTACACCACGCAATACACCACGTACACCTTGGGGTGCTCATGATCATGATGACTCCAAGGTGTATAGTATCCGAGATGGAGCTCCGGTGATGGATGCGGCTGGCAAAGCAATGCGTGCACGCATACGACAGCTTTGCTCCATCCAGTTTGGACACTCCATCATGCTGAAATGGAGTGAACAGGATAAAGATCGGAAGAATTATATCACACAGACGATTTACCAGGAGTTCCGACCAGCCGATGGACAGTCGATTGTCAGTTCATAGTGGATTCTGCACACCGCACGTGAGGTCATGTCGCATCGACGATCCGAGGCTCGTGATGCATTCAGAGAAGGCTTACCAAAGCCTGTGTGGTTAGATGCTGAGGAGTGGGACATGATTCGTGATGAGCAGCAGCAGACTCCTAATCGATATCGCCAGCAGCGAAATGCCGCAGCCACACGTCTAGACACGATTGGACCGTCACAGTTGGGCAGCGGCGGATATGACACGATGTGTCATGAGTTTGTAAGTACCATTTCATTTATTGAATTTATTTGTGTTAAATTTCTCATATATATTTCTCTAATCTTTTTATATTTCTTTCAGGAGCTGGCAATGGGTCGTCCTCCAACACGAACGGAGGAAACTTATGGATATAGTCATGGGTTGACTGCACTATTGCAGGACTTGGAGGGACGCGGTGCAGTAGTTTCATGGGAGCGTTTGCGATGAGGTAATTAATTTGTTGCAGGACTGTTGATATGGAACGTTCTTTGCATGTGTATGGCAGTGGAAGACCAATGTTTTGTATTTGATTTCCATATGGCAATACATTGCTTTGCCACATTTTGTAAAAGCATCATATATATGACAGTGGTTTTCCACACTCTTGTACATGCTTCATTATTGAAATATATAACTTTTTTTGTACATGGTTCATTGTTCATTCTGATTATCGATCTCTTTTGTGTACAATAATACTCTGTTTCATGAAATCATATTTCGGTTGTCATTAGAGTACACATCACATGTACTCGGTTTTTTTTGGGCAGAGTGTATTGTCTTTTGTTCAGCAACATCATGGTAATGTTGCTATAGCAAAAGACAAAACACTCTGCCCAAAAAAAAATTTGCAGGTATGGTCGTCGGTATACGCGACGGTACTCCCAGTAGTGTCATCGGAATAACCGTCAGTACACCCAGGAGGCGATGCAGTAAAAGCCGATTACCGACGCATATATCGACGCTTATACCGACGCATATACCGACGCTTTTACCGATGCTTATACCGACGTTTATACCGATGCCTATACTGACTCTTTGGTACCGATGCGCAAACCGACCTTTACACTGGCGTCGCGGCAAATAAAGCCGCGTTCATTTTCCTAGGTAAAAACCTCGGTATACCATCGATCTGTTGTAGTGTTTCTCACAGATGAGTGCATCTACATTAAGAGGTTGGGTGTGTGAGTATGTTTTCAATTCATTATACTCTTTAAAAAAAACATTCCTGGCCGTTTCCCTGTCGAAGGCATTGACGTATGCAATGAACAGAAGCTTACATAATTTGTTTTTGCACTGTGCAGAACACTACAGATATGAACCGAGCAGATTTTGCTTGTGTGTTCGAATTAAGTGCCTTTGTCAGACTTCATGAGATGAGGATCACGATTCGCCAGTGTCGTTTCTTCACCCAAAAGTCAAAAGCATGTGTTCATCTTTTCTTCTTCAAGCATTTTCGGTGCATACTGACCAATCATCATCCTATGTCTCGGCCGCAGCTGGCAATGGATGATTATGGAGGTCTACTTGACAATGGACCGCACGAGGTAGTCAGTGATGTGCGCTGAGAGCAAATTCGAAGGTAGCTACTTCCAAGAAACCACTATTTTCGATTCGATTCCAGTCTCGGAATGGCGTAGATCTTATCATCTAACTTCCTGGAGAGAGAGAGAGAGAGAGAGGTGGACTTGACAATAGTGAGTGGTAGGCTCTGATAGACTGAGTAACCCATTTCGAGGTTCAAGTGATCGCTGCAATCTGCAAGAAAACCACGATAGTCAACGCTTCTCTTGGAGTGTTTACTGGCTTTCAGGTCAACTCTGAAAAGTTAACTCGGTAATGCTGAATGGGAGGTTCTTAACTCGTAGCCTTGCACGTAGAGTGTGAATAGACTCGCATGCTTTATATATTTCTTTCTGTTCTCTATATTTTCCTAATTCTCCCGAGGGAGGATCAACCATGCTTTCCTCGCAATCGAACAAAACTCGCGTACCTTCATCCACTCTGCCTCTGTCATGCGGATGGTAAAACATTGCTGCCAACTAAGGCTGCGTTCAAACAAGGCGGCACAGTTTTTTCCATTGGAACTAGATGCCGTCGGCTTTCACACAGAGCAGAGGAACACACTGGATGCCGTCGGCTTTCACACTGGATGCCGTCGGCTTTCATTCACACAGAGCAGCACGAACACACTAAAACAAAAATGACCACTGAAAAGACTTTGTAATGTAAATGACCACTGAAAAGACTTTGTAAGAGCAGTACAAAATCATTGCGAGGGGGAGCTCATCACACAAAGTAGTGGACTTGGAACTTTTGTTGTTTTTTCTATCAAATAAAATCTTGACACTTGGAGATGACAACTGTGTCGGTGGGCTGTGTGAACCCATCCTAATTTTTGTTCTAGCTTACTTCTTCCTCTCATCTTTCACTGTATTTTTGGTTTTCCAAAGCTCAAAATCTAAGTGACGGTAGTGACCCAGTAGCACTATGTTTTCTGTTCTAGCTTACTTCTTCCTCTCATCTTTCACTGTATTTTTGGTTTTCCAAAGCTCAAAATCTAAGTGACGGTAGTGACCCAGTAGCACTACGTATATAAGTCAGATTGAGTATTTTACAGGAACACTAGGGCAAACATTGATTGAAAGAAAGTTCGTTCCTTGATGGTCATAGATATCACATGTTCAATATCAAAAGAGGCCCAACCATCTTGTTCCCTAAGAGGGAGGAAAAGGCAAAAAATAAAGTGGGGAGGGCCTTTTAGGAGTTTTTTCGAATTTTGTCAAGGCCTAACATTTTTGTTGAGACGTTTCAAAGTCAAATAGGATATATGATTATGGCCTCTCTCCTTAGCAAGAACTCTAAGAACCTTCAACGAAATCTTTGATCCAAAGGAAGATGCGTTTTCCCTAGTGTTCTTAACAGCTTCACATGTTTAGTATCAAAAGAAACCCACGAACTTTATTATGTTATATATATATATATATATATATATATATATATATATATATATATATATATATATATATATATATATATATATATATATATATATATATATATAAAGAGAGAGAGAGCATATGAGCATTATTATCATTGCATTATCTCTTGAGACTCGTCCTCTTGAGAATTAACTGAAATATGAGGATATATATATATATATCCTCATATTTCAGTTAATTCTCAAGAGGACGAGTCTCAAGAGATAATGCAATGATAATATATATATATATATATATATATATATATATATATATATATATATATATATATATATATATATATATATATAGAGAGAGAGAGAGAGAGAGAGAGAGAGAGATAGAGCATATGAGGATTATTTGCATTGCATTATCTCTTCAGACTTGTCCTCTTGAGAATCAATTGATATATATATATATATATATATATATATATATATATATATATATATATATATATATATATATATATATAGAGAGAGAGAGAGAGAGAGAGAGAGAGAGAGAGAGAGAGCGCATCTGAGATTATTAGCATCCATATATGATTGCATTATCTCTTGAGACTCGTCCTCTTGAGAATCAATTGAAATATATCTAGAGGTTCCTTCATTCTTCATTTAAACGTTAGAGGATCTTTAGATGAGTGAAGGCCATCTCTATGCAAAACTACTAGGGCTCTATGATCTACCCACATGGAAACGGTGTTGTAGTGGTGGGTTTCAGATGTGATCCTTACTGGAGATTTCAATATGGTGGAACCTCTTTCTTATCATTGGGAGCAAAGAGGACACTCCATTGATGAGATTAAAAACTTCATTTGGGATCGATTGAAGCTTCCTCTATATTTGATGGAGTTCAAAGACGTGTGGGGCTTCTCATGATCTAACCTCTAGTCAGGCTTCAAGCTTAATAAAGTGAAAATTGTTCCCCCCAATCCATCACAGGCCAAACGAGTTCTTAACTCCATCCATCAATAACAATGGTTCACTATTGGAAACCATGAATAGTGTGTGATGAATATCTTTGGAGTATAGCCTTTGATGTATAAAGAGGATCGTGGTGAAGTTTTCTTAATTAGGAGACACCCAAATGTTAGGATCTCTTAGGTAACACAGGTGGAAGACCTACCCAGCCTTGACATAGGAGATGTATGATAGTTGTTCATAGGTGCTTGATAAGCTCTATTGGCTTCTTTTCGCTAATTGATTATGTGTTGCATCTCACATGGCATACCTCAGTCGAAAGTTGCACTGGTTTGATTTCCATAAATCTCTACCTTCTGACTGATGTCATAGTCTTATCTATGTAGAAACACTTTGTACTTTACCAAATTAGATTTGCTCTTCTAAAAGAAAAATTAAGCTAATCCATTGGGCCTCATTTTATGAGCGATTCTTTGCGCAAAAATGTTATCTTCCACTACATGACTTTTGCAACACCTCCATATCTATACCCACATACGAAATAGTGCTTCTATCTTGAAATTTGTTGTAATTGCATAAAATTTTTGCATGCTTTCAACTCTCATCCAATATTGAATGTATTTTGGTTATGCAATTTTTTCAATGAAACTTTTTCCACCAAAGTTTGACTGTTTGGTAATTGCTCTTAATACTCAAATCAGAAATCAACCTCTAGATTTTGAAGAATTCAATGCCTTACTCATGGAGGAGGAACTATGACTCGAGGAAAAGAGTGGTAGCAACAAAGGAGATGCTTCATTCACAACAAATGCCAAAGGAGGCAAAGCAAACTCTTCAAAATTTGGAGACAAAAAGAAGAATGAAAAAAGAAGTTCAAGGGAGAGTGTTGCCATTGCAAGAAGAAAGGTCACATAATTCAATATTGTCACACCAAGAAGGCAGAAGAGAAGAATGATTCTTCAAAAGGTGGCAAGGGCAAGGAGTCTATCAACATTGCAAAAACAAAGCTTGTGTTATTTGTTATGATAGAGAATGTGTGCTTCTCGGCTAAAGATTGAGGAACAGATCACACATGGGTGTTGAACAATTGTCCCTCTAGTCACATGGCAAGTAGAGAAGACCTTTACAATTCATTAAAGCATATAAAGGAACCCATCACAATAAAGGTAGGTAATGTTGATATATTTAGGTAGTGATGTGTGTGAACACTCTAGGACCGCCGGGGCACTTTTTTCCCTCTTTAGGAGGTTTTTTTCCCCCGACTTGTATATACGCCTATTGCCCTAATGGGCTACTTATCTTTGTACATTCTCTAGTAATACATTCAGTATTGTGTGTTTGTGCTCTAAGCTTCTTCTTCTTCCTTGTGTTGTTCGTGTGCTTCCGCAGACGTCTATCTCCAAGAATTGGTATCAGAGCAGGTCGTCGCTTCTTCTAGGGCGCCGTCGACACTCCTCCGTTTGCAGTCTCAGATTTGCACGAAATTTGGTGAGCATACTCAGGGTGTTTTCGAGATCAAAACTGCTTCGCTTTGTGGTGCCGAAATCGCGATCTGAGCTCGTTTCGGCCTCCGAACGCACTATCGTAGCACTTGTGCAGGCTATTTCATCCTTTTGTGCCAAAGGTATATACCAATTTCTGTTCGCCAGTTTAAGCGTCTCGAACTCTGCTACAGGTCTAGCAGAACTTGTCTGGGCAGTTGTGTTCAACTTTTTGAGATACAGTCAATTTTTTGCATCAAGGTATTCTAGTCACCGACCATGGTTGAAAGCAGTGATGTATTCCGTATGTTGGCTGTTGAGGATAAGTTGGATGGTACCAACTACCCATTATGGGCTTATATGATGCGACATGTACTGGCTGCAAAAGGATTGTGGAACATTGTGCAGGGTGTTGAAAGACGTCCTGTTACACCTGTAACGATAGGTACTGCAAATACAGGTGTTGGAGCTGATGAAGATGGTGTCGAAGATGATATTCCGCAGATTCATGTTCGTGCTGCTGTTTCTGTTGCACCTATTGCAGAGCAGATTCGTTGGGATGGCAGAGATGCCCAGGCACATGCATTGATAGCTTTGTCTATCAAACGTGCCATTATTCCTCACATTCGCTCTTGCAGAACAGCAAAGGATGCTTGGAATACACTTACCACTTTGTACCAGGCTAGGAATGAGGCTTGTGTTGCTTACCTCCGAAAACAGTTGGAGAGTGAGCACATGAATGAAGGTGATTCTATGGACAGTTTTCTTACAAAGATCAAAGACCTGAAGGAACAATTGATTTCTGCTGATGAGGTTATACCAGATAGCTCACTTGTGCAGACTGTTCTGAATGGTCTTCCTGATTCATATTAGAGTTTTGCCTCTACTCTTCGGTTGATGATGAAAGGCAATCTGAATGCCTTGTCATTTGAGGAATTAGTCTCTGTTCTGTTGCAGGAAGATCAGTCCAGGCAGAACAGGTCCATTATGCGTGTTGCAGATCAAGCTTTCCTGGCTAGTCAGAAGGGCAAAGGAAAATGGATCTCTTCTACTAGTAAGCAGAAATCTGCAAATGCTGCACAATCAAAGAACCAGGATAAAGATGAGAAGAAATCAGAAAAGCAGAAATTGTTCTGCAAGTACTGTAAAGGAAATGATCATATTATAAAGAACTGTCCAAAACTGGCTGCTAAAGAGGCAAAGAAGAAAGAGGCTGGAATGGTTGTTGCAGAGGCCTCTACACCCAAAACAGAGTCTGCAAATCTTGTGCAGGAAGAAGAATGGGCGTTTACTACTGTCTACAGTTTTGACCCATCTTCTCATGATCAGTGCATGTCTGCAGTAGACTCAGATGTTTGGTACTTTGACAGTGGGGCGACCAAACATATTACCTCGCAGCGCAGTTTCTTCTCTTCAGTCGAGCCTGCCCCTACAGGGAATACTGTCACATGCGCCAATAACTCCTCTTATCCTATTATGGGAGTTGGTAAGATCATTCTGACTACTGCTGATGGTAGTTCTTTCACTTTGTCAGATGCTTTATTTGTGCTAGGGATCAAAAAGAACCTGTTATCAGTTTCTGCATTAGCCAAGATTGGCTTGGTTGTGAAATTCGTTGATGACAGGTGTACAGTCCATGATCTCTCAAATGGCAATGTGATTATTGCTTCTGGCATTTTATGTCTTGGGTTGTATAAGCTCATAGACTATGAAAGATCTGTGAATGATTCGGCATGTGCAGTTCATGATTCTCAGGCTATGTTAGATGCAAAGCTTTGGCATGCATGCTTTGGT
The DNA here is from genome assembly GCA_020310875.1 of Ceratopteris richardii. NCBI lineage: Eukaryota > Viridiplantae > Streptophyta > Polypodiopsida > Polypodiales > Pteridaceae > Ceratopteris > Ceratopteris richardii. The sequence goes on from CM035431.1 coordinate 98,796,782, forward strand.
CATCTGAATTTTGCTAGTTTGTTACGCCTGCAGAAATCTAAAATGGTGTCCTCTTTGCCCAAACTTGAGGCACCTGGAAAACATGTTTGTGAAGGCTGTATTTTGGGCAAAATGCAGCGTTCTTCCTTTCCAAAAGATGGTTCAGTTCCGGCTACGCAGAAATTGCAGCTTGTACATAGTGATGTCTGTGGTCCTATGCAGACACCCTCTTTTGGAAATTACCTTTACTTCGTGACTTTCATTGATGATTTTTCCAGGCATGCATGGGTATATCCACTCAAAGCAAAGTCCGAAGTGTTCATGTGCTTCAAACAGTTTTTGGTTTTGGCTAAAAATCTGTCAGCATGTAAAATGGGCACCCTCCGTTCTGATCGAGGGGGGGAATATATGTCTTCAGATTTTAATGCATTTCTAGCTGAACATGGGATAAAACACCAGTGTACAGTGCCGTATACACCTCAACAAAATGGAGTTGCTGAACGAAAGAACAGGTCACTCATGGAGATGGCGAGGTGCATGGTCAAAAGTCAGGCTTTGCCACATAGTTTCTGGCTTGAGGCTGTCATGTGTGCAGCATATGTATTGAACAGGTGTCCCACTAAAGCATTGCAGTCTATCACTCCATATGAGGCTTGGCATGACCGCAAGCCATTTGTTGCTCATCTGCATGTTTTTGGCTGTTTGGCATATGCATTAGTGCCTGAACAACATCGCAGAAAATTGGATGATAAGGCAGTAAAATGTATTTTTGTTGGGTACAGTTCTGAAAGTAAAGGCTATCATCTGTATCATCCACAGACTAAACGCATTCTGGTTAGCCGTGATGTTGTCTTTGTGGAAGATGCTATTCAGACATTGCTTTCATGTACTAAGGAGACATCTGTTAGCTCCAAAGACATGTATGATACTTTGATGCCTCTTTTTACAGGTGGACAGGCTAGTGCTGGTCCTAATGAGGCAACTTCTCAGCCTTTGCAGGTTTCATATGATGATGCAGATCATTCCATTTTTGATGCAGATTTACATGATGCACTTGTTGATGAGAGAGCTGATATTGAGCAAGCAAAAACTATGCCAAAATGGCTGGTGCAGACTTTGCGTAATAGCAAATTAGATGCACCTTTGTCATATCGTACTCGTTCAGGCTCTCATAGTGCCTCCTTTGCATCAAATTGCTATGCTATGGCTGCATCTAGTCTCTGTGATGAGAATGAGCCTGTTGCTTTTGATGAAGCACAAAGTTCAGAAAATTGGATGGCTGCTATGCAATCTGAATATGATGCTATAATGAAGAATGGTACATGGTCTTTATGTGACTTGCCTCCTGGCAAGAAGGCCATTGGCACTAAGTGGGTATACAAGTTGAAGCGTAAACCTGATGGTACAGTTGACAGGTATAAGGCTAGGCTTGTTGCAAAGGGTTATGCATAGGAAAGAGGCATTGATTTTGATGAGACCTTTGCACCTACATGCCGTATGACTACTGTTCGGAGCATTTGTGCACTTGCAGCCCATCATGGTTGGCATGTACATCAGTTGGACATTAAAACAACATTTCTGAATGGTGACTTGCATGAAGAAGTGTATGTTTTTCAGCCCCGTGGCTTTGTGCAAAAAGGGCATGAAAACCAGGTTTGCAGGTTAAAGAAGGCATTATATGGTTTAAAGCAAGCACCACGTGCTTGGTATGAGAAGATACATGCCTATCTGATTGCACATGGTTTTGAGAACAGTCCAACTGAAAGCACCTTATATGTTAAACGTGCTAATGATGTGCTTCTGATCATTGTTGTCTATGTTGATGACATGCTGCTCACTGGTCCTATTGAGACACATATTGCTGATTTTAAGGCTGATTTGCATGCCTCATTTGAGATGTCTGATTTGGGGCATTTGCATCACTATTTGGGCATTCAGTCTGTGCACGTTGATGGTGGAATGGCTTTGTGTCAAACGAAATATATTGACACATTATTGCAGCATTTTGGCCTTGAAGACTGTAAGCCTATTGCCACTCCTATGGAGACAGGTTTACGATTGAGTCTTCATGATGCTGGAGATGCATTTGATGCTGTTCTCTATCAACAGGCTGTTGGATGCTTGATTTACTTATGCATTACTCGGCCAGATATTCAGTTTGCTGTCTCACAGATGAGCAGGTTTATGCATTGCCCAGGAGTCACGCATTGGAAAGTGGTTAAGCGCATCTTTCGCTACTTGAGTGGTACTCGGCTACTTGGGTTGTTTTATCCCAAGGGGGGATCACTACCGCCAGATTTGCATGCTTTTTCTGACTCAGATTGGGCTGGTTGCTATGACACTCGTGTGTCCACCAGTGGTTTTTGCTTCATGCTTGGTAGCTCATGTATATCTTGGTTGAACAAGAAGCAGCCTACTGTGGCCACTTCCAGTTGTGAGGCTGAGTATAGGGCAGCTTTCACAGCGACTGTTGAGTGTGTGTGGCTCAGACGCCTTATGGCTGATTTGGATGTTGGCCAGTCTTCTGCCACCACCATCTTCACTGACAGTCAGAGCGCATTGGCAGTTGCGAGGAACCCTGTGTTCCATGCTCGCACTAAGCACATTGAGGTGCATTATCACTATGTCAGGGAGAGGTTCTCTGCTGGGGAGATCAGCTTGGCATATGTGCCCACACAGGAGAACATTGCAGACCTTCTCATGAAGGCTCTGCCTAGGGAGAAATTTGAAGCTTTCCGCAAAGCTTTGGGCTTACTTCCTTTTGTGGAGTGATTTCCACATAGCTTGGCACTTCCTTATACATGAGTGCCAGCTCCTTGTTCACCGCATCACTCCCAGGGGGGATTTGTTGATATATTTAGGTAGTGATGTGTGTGAACACTCTAGGACCGCCGGGGCACTTTTTTCCCTCTTTAGGAGGTTTTTTTCCCCCGGCTTGTATATACACCTATTGCCCTAATGTGCTACTTATCTTTGTACATTCTCTAGTAATACATTCAATATTGTGTGTTTGTCCTCTAAGCTTCTTCTTCTTCCTTGTGATGTACGCGTGCTTCCACAGACGTCTATCTCCAACAGGTAATAATGCAAGATGTCTTACAAGAGGTGAAGTTACAATTTCTTTCATTAATTCTAATGGGGACATTAGAAATCTTTCAAATGTGTTGTTGTTGAACGGATCTCGCAGACACACGTACGCAGAGAATAGTACAAAAATGAAATCTCAAAAAAGTACTCAGAGAATAGAAAGAGACAAGAGACTTGAAACCAGATTGGGTACAATCTCCCTCCACATACTCTGATGGACGAGTCTATCAGAGCATGTGTATTTGTAGGTATTTTTCATTACATCCTGAAAAGAAGATACATGAGGGTGGCACTTCAAAAAGCATGCATTACAAAAATCTGCTTTATTTACAAAATTGTTGCTTTTCAAGCGATCTACTGTTTTTACAAAAATATCGCTTTCTAAAACAATCTATTATTTTGACAGAAAGTAACTAAAATACTATCTTCTAGATATTCTTAAAAAATAACTGAATAAGTCCACATGTGTCACACCCTCATGGGCCTTCACCTTCTAAATCAAAACACAAATCACATTAAAACCTTCAAGACATTAAAATCCATATAACATTTCATTATTCCATACAGTATAACATGCCTCCTAGTTGACGAGCAATTGATCTCCGATGATAAAAATTAAATTGACATGTATGGCTAGTCACATGTCCCATCATTGAACAATCATAGGCATGTTCCATGTAAAAACACATGCATGGAATTGGAAAATTGGAATTTAATGTGACTTGGAATGATATGCAAAAATCAAATGATCATAGTGTGGAGTTAGTGATGTTTTATGAATTCATTGAGCTTCTTCAAGTGAGTGATTTTTATACTTAACTAAATATCTATGATATTGGTTGTCGATGCATGTAGTAGGAACAGCATAATCAAGTATTATCTCTCGAACTAAAATTTCATCATCCTCTTCAAGTAATGGAGGATCATCTAAAATAGGAGTGAGTGGTAAAGTTCCTTTAAAAGATTTAAATAAACTAATATGAAAAGAATATCACCACTCAAGAACAAGGCACGCAGTCAAAGATTGGTGCAAAAAATTTCCAATTTTCACTATTCAATGGGTGCAAGGATGGCCAATTTGTTTTTTCATGGCTATCCCAATTCGATGATTTTTATTCTAATGAATTATATTCTAAAATTGAAAAAGTGAATTTTGTCACTAATTATTTGGTGGGTAAGGTCCAATTATGGCGGAATGTTTTGCGGCATAGCACCGACCACCCACCACATGGATCGCATTTCAAGAAAAGATCAAGGAATCCTTCCTTCCTCCTCAGTTCCATTTACATGTTCTGATACCACTGTTGATCCGATCCCACAGATGCACGTATGTAGAGAATAGTATAGAAATGAAATCTAACAAGAGTACTCAGAGAAGAGAAAGAGATAAGAGACGATACCAGATTGGGTACAATCTACTCCCACATACTCTGATGGACGAGTCTATTAGAGCATGTCTATGTATAGGTATTTTTTCATTACGTCCTGAAAAGAAGATACATGAGGGTGGCACTTTGAAAAGCGTGTGTTACAAAAATCTACTTTATTTACAAAATCTTCACTTTTCAAGCGATCTATTGTTTTTACAAAAACATCACTTTCTAAGCGATCTATTATTTTTACAAAAAATAACTAAAATACTATCTTGAATAAGTCCACATGCGCTCACACCCTCATGAGTCTTCACTTGCTAAATCAAAACACAAATCACATTAAAATCCTCAAGACATTAAAATCCATATACCATCCCATTATTCCATAAAGTATAACAATTGTATGTTCCACAAATCAAACAAAATCGGCATTCAGTAGCTTCTATAACTAATCAAGGTCATTAAGTGTCTTTTAGTAAGACAAGAGCTAAGATTATGGATAGTAACAACAACATTATTGGGACCGGCATAAGGAGGAGCACCTCTATGGGTTATCTTCTCTTATAGCCACTACAATTGGCATGAAGTGGTTTTGGAAGTGAAAGTACAAGGTTGATGGTACTTTGGAAAAGAACAAAGTGAGACTTGTCATAGAGGGCTACTCACAAGTTGAAGGGATTGAATTTTGTGAATCATTTCCTCCAATTGCAAGGACGACTACATCCAAAATAGTAATACCTATGGTTGTGCATAAATGATGGCCACTCTATCTCAATTTAATGTTCTTGAATGGGGACCTCAAGGATGAGGTATATATGTCTCAACCACTAGTGTTTGAAGCTACCCATTCAGAGAACAAGGTATGTAAGCTAAAATAGCCAGTATATGGGCTTAAACAAGACTCTAGATCATGATACCAATGAATATATAAGTATCCCTCAGACTTAGGTTTCAAAAGATGTGTTTCTAATGCTAACTTGTATATTCTAAATGCGAGGAGATGGTTGGATACACTCCAAAAGTGAGGTGGTGCTGCACAAATCCTCCTTTGCATCTGCCAATGTAGTTACAAAGTACCTTAGTAGACATCTTTAGCTTCCCAAATATGCATTTGGACCCACTATGTACCTTGGAGCATCATCCTCAAATAGCTATATCGACACAGATAACTTTCAGAGTTGAAGGGTTCCAAAAAACTTACTATTTATGGAATAGGTCCTCTCAAAAAAATACTTAGTGCTCACTCAATGATTATAACTGACCCAAGAGCTTTAAGAAATAGCTAATTTAAGGCCTTAGCTCAGTATTAGAAGTTATTTCACTAATTTAGGATGAGTATATGGTGAGAAATGATATTAAGAAGTTGGGGGTGTAATCTCGACTTTTTAGGAAGATGATAGTGAGTAGACATAGGTTGCTTGCAAAGAACTTATCACAATATAATGACCTAAACTATATGAAAATTGTTATGGAACAAGTAAACAAAACATGCTACCTATTCCAAGTTGAATCACAACAAATGGATGAGTATACCCAAAGAAATCGACTGATCAAAATCACTAAAATGATGACTTTGCAATAGACAATAGTACACAGAGAATGACTTGCACTCAATGAATCAATTGTATATAATTCTGCAAGTATGATACAAGGGAGATGATATAGGCTTACTCATACATATGGGGGCTTAGTTTAGCTACAATCTTGAAGCTCAATAATTCCTTCTTCTCTGCTCCATACCCATGACTAAAAGTCATGTAGTTTTATGGTTATGAAGTGAATTTGAATTTGAATCTTCCACCTAAACGTGTTCCTACCTTTTTGGTAGTGATTAATTTTATTCTAGTCACTTAGGTGGTTGTGACATACAACTTGTAATGCTATGAGATTCCTTCAATCAATCTATTTTACTTTCATCTCAAGAGTTAAACTCTATGCTTTTACAAGAGGTGTTCATATATGGTCTATGAGTAATCAACAAACCATATGGAGTAAACCTTTGATATTTGGTCAAGCATCAAGGCTTGCCAAATGTACCAACAGGTCCCCCTCAAGCCTAAGATGCTTGGGTCTTCAATCCCTAGGTATTTCCTATAATCTAATCATGGATTTGAACCTGTTAAGCTTACTTCCATCCAATGATTTGGTCATCATGTCTGTACATTGCATATGTGTAGATACATATGAAAATTGTATCTCCTTGCTAGCAATATTTTCCCTAACAAAGTGATAGTGGACTTCTATATGCTTAGTCCTACATGAAAGATAAGATTAGCAGCCAAATGAAGTGAGCTCATGTTATCTCCAAATATAAATGGAGTGCCAAAATCCAACCCTAAATTTGTGTATAGGGTCTTGATCCACATTGCTTCATGTGTTGCATTTGCCAACCCTCTATATTCAGCTTCAGTTGAGGAAAGTTCTACAATAGCTTGCTTCTTTGAAGATCAAGAAACTAGTTTTGTACTTGCAAAAGATAGATATCCAGATGTACTTCTCCTATCATCTTTTGAACCTACCCAATATGCATCAGTGAAGAGCTTCACATTTAAATCAGATGTGTAAGGATAATATAGAACATCATTAAGTGTTCCCTTCAAATACTTCAATATCCTTTTGGTTGCATCCATGTGAGGTTTCTTAGGAGTGTGCATAAATTGTCTAAGCACACTTACTCCATAGCAAATATCTACCTTGGTTAGGTTAGCATAGTTCAAGCTTCCAACTAGAATTTGGTACCTTGTAATATCTTCAATTAGTTCACCTTCATGAGCACTTAATTTGTGATTGAACTCCATGGGACTACCTACAACCTTAGTGTCTTGCATTTTGAACTTTGCAACCATGTCCTTGATGTACTTCCTTTGTGGAAGGAACATTTCTTTATCTGTGTAGACCACTTCCAATCCAAGAAAATAAGTGAGCAATCCAAGATCACTTTTCTTGAATTCTTCTTTTGTTTGGGCTTTAATCTTCTTGATTCCGTCAGCATCATCACCTATAAGAATGATGTCATCTATATACACACACAAGTATATAACTTCATATTTATTTTTCTTAATGAAAAGTGAAGAATCGTCATTGCTTAGTTTGAATCCTTTGTCCTACAAGAATGTAACAAGTCTATGGTTCCAAGCTCTAGGAGCTTGTTTTAGTCCATAGAGAGCTTTCCTGAGTTTGCATACATACTCAGGGTGTGATTCATCTACAAATCCAGAGGTTGTGCCATGTACACTTTCTCTCAAATCGAACCATTCAAGAATGCATTGTTTACATCCATCTTGTAGATTTTCCTATTCCTTGAAGCACCTATACTCATGAGAACTCTGATTGGTGGCATCTTTTCCACAGGAGAGAAAGTCTGCTCATAATCTATGCCTTGGGTTTGAGGAAACCCTTTAGCTAAAAGCCTTGCATTATACCTATTTATTGAACCATCTGAATTCTTTTTTACCTTGTAGATCCAATGATCTTCATGGATGGCTTCTTCAGAACTAGGTCCCATGTCTGATTCTCTTGGAGGGCTTCTATCTCTTCTTCCATTGCTTCTCTTTACTCTAATTTCTTCTTGGCTTCTTCAAATGTTGATGGCTCCTCTGATTTGATATCCTGAGCAATATAGATTGAATGCTTAGTGACCAAAGAGGTGTCAAATCCACACCTTTCTAGATTCTTCTTTTCCCTAGTTGATCTTCTTGTTGTTTGTTGAGAAGATTTTGCAATATCTCTCAACATTGCATCTTTTCTTTGCCTTTATTGTTCCATGCCTTGATGTTCCTCGTTGGTGTCTTCTCATCATCATCAAAATCACTTGTATCTTCATGTAGTTGATCATTTACCTTTTGTAATGATGGAAAGCCTCCTCTAGGTCATAAGGTAGATTGACTTTCGTGCAATCATCTTCAAACCAAGATTTGTTCTCATCAAAGACAACGGCTTTGCTAATAATAAAGCCTTTAGTACTTGGATTACATAATATGTATCCTTTTTTATTTAGATCATATCCAATGAATACACATTTCTTTGCCTTAGCATCCAATTTACCTCTGATTTGTGATGGAACATGTGCATGGGCTATGCATCCAAATATCCTACAATGATCAAGGCTAAATCTTCTTCCATTCCAAGCTTCATAGGGTGTCATCCCATCCAATTCCTTTGATGGGAGTCTATTAATGAGATAGGTAGCTATAGACACAGCCTCTACCCATAGATAATTGGGTAATTTCTTCTCATTAAGCATGGACCTTGTAGCTTCAACTATGGTCCTATTTCTTCTCTACTTCATTTTGCTTTGGAGTGTACCTAGTTCTAATCTCTCTCTTAATGCCTCTATCTTGGAGATAGGCATCAAATTCATGGGAGAAGTATTCTCCCCCTCCATCTGGCCTTAGCCTCTTTAATGTTTTTTTTTTTTCAACAAGAGAAAGATATTTTTTGAAACAATTGAATACTTCATCCTTGTGCTTCATAAAATATAGGATGGTACATCTGATACAATCATCAATAAATGATGCATAGACCCTAGATCTTAAAATTGATGGTTCTTTGCTAGGTCCCCAAACATCTATGTGGACTAGCTCCAATAGGTCACCATGCATGTAACCTTTCTTCATAAAGGGTTGTCTATGTGACTTCCCAATTTGACAAGCACTTCATTTGTATATCATATGTTGCTTGGATATATTAGGTAGTCCAAGCAAACTTTGATCCCTGTATATTTTCTTCAAACTTCTTTCACCAATGTGAGCTAATCTTTTGTGCCACATCTCTAATTCTGATAGGGTTTGTCCTCCATAATTTAATAGATCTATATTTATAGTATCTTGCAATTCAAATGTAAACAGTCTACCTGACTTTTCTCCCTTTGCGATTATCTTGAATCCTTGTTGAGGGTCTTCCACAAATGCTCCATTCCTTGTGAACTTCACCTGCAATCCTTTCTCTACAATTTGTCCAACACTTATCACGTTCTTGGTTATGGTACGTACATACAATACCTTACTGAGTAGATTCATATTTCCATATAGAGTCTTCACATTTCCAATCTTTTCAACTGAGTGCCTAGTGTCATCTCCTATTTGAACCTCATGTCTATTCCTTGGATCTTCCAAGTCTGATAGTAGAGCCACATTCCCTACTACATGATTGGAACAACCAAAATCTATAAAGAATACATGATCATATGCTTTACCTTGCTTCATGGTCATGTTGATCAATAGAAGTGAGTCCTCTGTGTGTCTGCTCTTCAGTGTAATTGTTGTAATCTCTTCATCCTCTATACCCTCCTCGATTATTGGTATTGTTGTAGTTGCTGTAGAAGCCATTGAAGTTGTTTGGTCTTCCTCTTCCATAGCTTCCTATATTGAAGCCTCTTCCTCTCTGATTTCCAGGATTCATGAAACAATTCTCAATTGTATGGTTAGTCAAGCCACATATAGTACATGGAGAAGAGCATTGGATCTCCCCCTGCCTTGTCTACCTCCTCTGCCTCTTCCTCTTGTACCTCTACCTATTCATGCAAAATCGGCTTGGGAGGCACTAGCTTCATCATCAGATCTTTTGACTTTGCCTTTGCTATCCTTACTCTTATTTTTATCAATGTATAGCGCAGAGGATTGGTTACCTTTTGAGCTATCATTGTTCTTCACAAGCTTGGCTCATGAGTGAATAGTTTCCCCATAAGAGTATTGAAGTCAGGTACCTGCATATCCATGTATAGGTCCATTGTTATGGTGAATGCTTCCCATTTATCATCTGCTTTGATTCCATTGATCAGTTGTCTCACAATTTTCTCCTCTTCAATGACTTCTCCAATGCCTCCAACTTGGTCAGTTAGGTCCTTCATTTTGGTGACATAATCAGTCACACTTTGCTTAGGCATCTTTTTAAGTGTGGTGAATTCCATCCAGAGTTGATTTTTCCTTGCTCTAGTGCTTGAAAGAAGAATACTTCAAGGGCATTTCGTGTCTCTCGAGATGTCTTACAATTCCTAATGTGTGGAAGTAAGAACTTAGAACTTGAGATGAGAATATAAGACCTGGCTAAAGTATATTTTGAGCACCATGTTGTTAATCTTTCTTGTTCTTCTTGAGTAGGTTGTCCTTTGCTTCTGAGTATTGTCATCAACTCATCTGTAGATATGTAACCATAGAGATTTCTACTTTAAGTGACCAAGAAGATTAATTATCTTGATCCAATTTGTCAATAGATGATGGGAATACATCTCCCATGTTGAGTTGATGATAGCTATGATACCACTGTGAGGAGATGGTTGGATACACTCCAAAGATGAGGTGGTGCTATATAAATCCTGCTCTTCACCTGCCAATGTAGCTTCAGAGTACATTAGTAGACATCTTTAACTTCCCAAATATGCATTTGGACCCACTATGTACCTTGGATCATCATCCTCAAATAGTTATATCAAGACAGATAACTTTAATTTATGGACTAGTTCCTCTCAAGAAAATACTCAATGCTCACTCATTGATTATGATTGACCCAAGAGCTTTTAGACATAGATAAATGAAAACCTTAGCTCACTAGTAGAAGTTATCTCACTAATTTAGGATGAGTATATGATGAGAAATGATATTAAGAAGTTGGGGGTGTAATCCCAACTTTTTAGGAAGATGATAGTCAACAGACATAGGTTGCTTGTAGAGAACTTATCTCACAATTTAATGAACCAAATGATATGAAAATTGATATGGGACAAGTAGACAGACCATTCTACCCATTCCAAGATTAATCACAGCAAATGGATGAGTAGATATAGAGAACTCAATTGATCAAAGTCACTGAAATGATGACTTTGGAATAGACAACAGTACATAGAGAATGACTTGCACAAAATTAATCAACTCTATATGATTATGAAAGTATGATACAAGGGAAATGATGTAGGCTTAGTCATACATGTGCCGGCTTAGTGTAACCACAATCTTGAAGCTCAATAATTCCTTCTTCTCTGTTTCATACGCATGACTAAAAGTCATGTAGTTTTGTAGTTATGAAGTGAATTTGAATTTGAATCTGTCACCTAAAAGTGTTCCTACCTTTTTGGTAGTGATTGATTTGATTCTAGCCACTTAGGTAGTTGTGACATACAACTTGTAATGCTACAAGATTCCTTCAATCAATCTATTTTACTTTCATCTCAAGAGCTAAACTCTATGCTTTTACAAGAGGTGTTCATATATGGTCTATGAGTAATCAACCCACCATATGGAGTAAACCTTTGATATTTGGTCAAGCATCAAGGCTTGCCAAATGTACCAACACTAAAAAGAGGAGGGAAGACAATTGTGATTGTACTCTATGTGGATGACCTTGTGATTGCATGAAATGATGGTTCTTGTCTTCAATAAACAAAAGATGCCTTGAGTTTAGAATTTGAAATGAGAAAGTTAGGCTTAATGCATTATTTCGTAGGCCTTGAAGTATGGCAGGAACCAAGGAAGATTTTCATCTGTCAACAAGTATGCAAAGAAAATTTTAAACGCATTTGACATGGAGGATTGCAAGGAGATTTCTACACTTATGGAGCTAAATAAAAAATTATCTATTGAATATACTTCAACTATAGTGGATATTGGAAGATACAAGAAACTAGTTGGAAGTCTCATCTGGTTGTGCAATAGTAGATCAGATATCTCCTACGCTACTGAAATAGTAAATGGGTTCTCTAATAAGCCTTTCCAAACTCATTCGAAGTTAAATATGAGGATACTCAGGTATGTGAAAGGAACCATTCATAATGTTATTCTCTATGAAGAAAATTATCTTTGGTTGGATACTATGATTCAAATTGGGCAAGAGATATTGATACCAAAAAATCAATTTTTTTATATTGTTTTTCTTTAGGATTTGGGATTTTGTCTTAGATTAGTAAGAAGAAACCAATTGTAGCATTATCTTCAACTATGTTGAGTACAAGGCAACAAGTGTTGTAGCATGTGAAGCCGTATGGTTAAAGTGTGGCAACCAAATTTGCACGACCATAGCAAAGAATCCTATTTTCCATGCACATACCAAGCACATAGAAATTCAGTATCACTATGTGTGTGAGTTGATTGAGGATGGGGTCATGAAGATAAGCTATTGTACAACTAAAGGAAATGGAGGAGAAATCTTCACCAAGGCTCTTGGGAGAGAGAAACTTCATCGACACTTTCCAAATCTTGTCATTGGACTAAGGAGGTAGTTCACTATAGGGTGGTCATTGAGGGGGTGTTACATGTACTCAATACTCCACCCTCAAGTGACCAAAAATGATCCACGGTGCTCTAAGTTGTAAGGAACCCATTATGAGGAGAAGCCATTGTGAGAGCCTAGAACTTTGCGGAATGCTAAGTTCCAATTTAGATGAGTTATATGTGTGATCATTGATGGTAATATGTGATCTTTGTGATCCTAACCATTAGTTTAGGTAGGGCATAAACTTCGAAGCCATTGGGTTGCCATTCGAAGTGAAAATAAAGCCTTGTGGCATTGTGTAGTTTCCCCATAGATCCTTAGTGGGGGGAGTGCACACCACCTTCTATGGGGTAGGGGACCTATCCTAGCTAGTAGGGCCAAGATGATAGGAATTTTGGTCATGGAGATATTGTCATATTATATATTTTAGGTATTTTGTCTCTCCCACGTAGTAGTAATCCCTTCATCTAGAGTCTCTCTAGATTGCCATCTAAGCCCCATATTGGGAGTGCACGGGTGGACAACACCATCTTTGCAGTTGCATTGCTCTTGGCAATTTGGGAAGCTCTTGTTTCTTATGCTATCATCAAAAATTATTTTAAACTTGGTATGGATCTATTAGGTAGGTGAAAGACACACTAAAAAAAACCAAAAATTTTGACCTAAAAAACTAACATAATTGTCTTGTGGAAGATTACCATTCACATATTTATGCACAAAGTTTTTAAGTATATTAACAAGAGGACATGTCCTAGAATACCATTGTTTTTCACTGAAAACTCCCTATAGACATACTTTGTGCATATTTCTTTAATTCATTATGTCATCAATAGTTTGTGATCATGTTTTAGGATCCATGAGAGATATTCCTACTAACCATAAATTTCAAAGGAAAAGTGCATTTTTATATTTAGAATTGAATATTAGTATAAGATCCTCTAAAACATGAAAATATGTGTTAGCAATGGCATTGGCAATGGCCATAGTCATCAACATCGAGGAAGCATGTAAAGGAAGAGACATGAAGATCGGGGGACCAAGCCTATCAATTTTTCGAAAGATTTCTTTATTATAATGGATCAAACCTTCAACAATGATTATAATCACTATTCATGTTGCCTACACCATTGCTATTCAAAGATTATACAAAAACATGCAAGTTGTTTGGGCAAGAAGTCAGATCACGGAGCAACAAAGTAAGGAAATTTTGTAACAAGAACTGGCCAATAGTGGATTCAAGGCACTTTTGTAAATTCTTTTAATGAATAGGTCAAGCAGTGGGCACGATAGAAGCATTAGAGTTCCTCAAGCATAAGCCCCTACCTCAATTTGATCCTCAAAGAGTATGATTAATGTCACAACTAGGAGAATATATTTGTGTATTGGTAGAGGCCCACACCTCCGATCATGAGGAAGCACAGGTCATTGTAGACACACCAACCCGAGGCAACACCACCATAATCAACATGCCACATCCTCTATCGACATCCCTAACCACCCATACCTCGGACATTGCCTCTATGCCAAAGGCCAACATTCAATCACATGTACATCCCGTTTCACTAGCCACCAACTTCCTACATCATGTGGTTCCTAGATCATCTTCATTCCATCATCCCATTTCCAGTTTAGTATCATAATAATAGGTTAAACCCTTCCTCACCACTTCCACAACACTCTCAACATCATTCACCACATTGACCTTCCAACCAATAGCCATCAACCCTCTCCCAGCTTTGCCTGTTTCACCTATTCCCTTCCCTCAACACCCTTTTCTCACCCCCCATACTCCAATTAATCTTTTGTCAGTGCTACATCCCATTACCACCATACTACCTCAACCATTTCATTCTGACCAATCAGTGTTTGAACCCATCTGTGTAACATACTCATTGACATTTTTAAATCACGTATTCACACCCACACAATCACCCACTGTCACACCACTTTTCACTATCTGTTCACTAGATCACACTTCTAGTGATATGGATATTTCACCACCCATTGCACCTCCACTCACGATGTCGATGTCCATCACCACTATTCACACACCCACTTCCATGCACTTCTCCACCATCACAATTGCATCCACACTCCCTTACCCGACCCTTCTTCCCCCTACATTACACATTGAACAACATACCTTTTTATGACCTCCATCATTATTTTCTTTTTCCATTGTAGATACTGCCTTTCGACAAATGTTTTCCTACATGCATCAATTTTGAGAAGAGTTTTCTTCATTAGGACACAAATATTAGGCCCTACAACAAACGACAACTCAATTACCAGCCAGTCTCAACTCATTGACCATCAAAAATGCATTTCTCAATGCACATCATCAAGAACTTCAAGAATCCTATCATTCTATGGAATTGGAATTAGATCAAAAGACCAAAGAATGACGTTGCTGATGCAGAAGAACAAGTACGACAACATGTTACCCAGAATGCCCAATTAATGAGAAAAATGGGACTCCTATGATGCCACCTGGTTGCGATTAAAGAAGAAAACTACAGGACCAGGAAAATCTTGAAGCTTCTCTGGACCACCCAAAAGAACTGCTCATTCCAGTCACTTCAAAGCAGTTCCCTCAGAGACCATGCAAATGTTGTTGGATGACCACACATGACTTCTTGAAGATTATGATAAATTGACCGAGGAATGTCAGGCACTTAGAAATGATAATGCCACCTTACAACTCAAAGAAACTACAACCCCACCTACCACACAAGCAGTCACACAACCGAAACTTTTGGAGGAATTGAATACTTTACGGGTGCAAATGTTAGAACTTCAAACTTAAGTACTAGATCACTCAATGATCCCTTTGCCCGACTCCCCACCCGATATACCAGAGGCCGAAGAAATTGTGACCATTCTAGTCGAACCCGCTTTTGAGGAGGAATATGAACCTCAAACCGCAATTGGTGGTCATGTTATGGATGAAGATCATGACACTTTCAAATTGCCTACACCTGTGTGGATGAAAACCATCAAAAAATTAGGCAAAACTCACTCTGCCCATGTCGAAGTGCAATTACAAGCCATGGAAACCATTGAGGAGACCATCCTTCAGTCTCCATATTTTGTAGAATTGATGCCACGATGGTATATTCAATAAATGAATTACAATACAAA
Source organism: Ceratopteris richardii (assembly GCA_020310875.1). Classification (NCBI taxonomy): domain Eukaryota; kingdom Viridiplantae; phylum Streptophyta; class Polypodiopsida; order Polypodiales; family Pteridaceae; genus Ceratopteris; species Ceratopteris richardii. The sequence goes on from CM035431.1 coordinate 98,812,564, forward strand.
CCATATTTTATGTACATGCTGGAATATAATTTAGCCATTGAGAAAATCACAGGAAAGAAACCGACCCATGCCACATAGTTTGAACCAGCGGACCTACCACCAATGCTCAACAAGGCAACATTTTTCAACTTAATTGGAGGAAAGAGTTACTACAAGAGTACCCAGAGATGATGTACATGTGGACCAAGGCCCCTCTGCACCTCAAGTATAATCCATGCTATGGTCCAGTGCCTCATTGTTGTTCTTGGACAACTTTTGAAATTAAGGTACAAAACAATAAGCAGTGCCAAGATTGGTTGACTTAGCCCTATTTCTCACTGCCTTGGGTCCTCCTACTATCGCCTACATGATGGCAACCATCAGACATTGGCTTCCCTGTTTATACAAAATGATAGACGTGGCAGCTCAGATGGCCATGAAAATTTTTTATCTTATGCAGACAACATTTAAAGTCTTCTGATGCGTACGTGCACCTCATGTTTCACCCTGGGATTCGAGCACGACAATGGAGCTTTAGTATATGACATGAGTACCACACCGTCCCTTCGGGTGTGTTATGCCTGGCACTGTCGGATCAAATACTTACCTACTTGCTACAAGCAAATGTTTGAGGAAATGTTCACAATGGGGTTTTGGGAGTATCATTTGGAAGTCTTCATCAATAGACACACGCACCTTCTACAAATCTTTGCATGTGAGCAAATGGTCTATTCAACTCACTATAGACTCCCACCCCAGGATGAGCCTCAGGCCATTAATTGGGAAAAGCTCGAAACTGACCTAGGATTTTCAAACATACCCTTGCCCAGGATCTCTTGCAGAACTACATCACTCAATCCCTACAACAAGGATCTGTCAAGGATGACAGATGCGAGAGGGAGGGGGGTCTTAGCAGTGACATTGATAGTGGACATAGGCATCAACGTCGAGGAAGCATGTAAAGGAAGAGGCATGAAGATTGAGGGACCAAGCCTATCAATTTTCCAAAAGATTTCTTTATTATAATGGATCAAACCTTCAACGATGATTATAATCACTACTCATGTAACATATGTAACATAGAAAACCCAATTTTTTCATGAGCTACTCCATTTTGTGCAAGCGGAGGAGTCCTCAAGCTTGAAGAGCCTAGATAGATCACTTGTACCAAGTTTCATAATTTTAGGACTTCATTTGAACCTCCAAATAAGCTTTAGAACCTAGTTTTTAACTAGGACAGACACTAGGTTCAAAGCTGCCAAAACTAGTCAAAAACCTATAAAAAGAGCTAGAGAGCTCATTTTTGGGATTAGCTTGTAGATTGTTAGTTAGTGAGAGCAATGAGCTTTGTAAGAGTTCATTGAGTAATGCAAGTCTATTTTCCTCCTTCCATTGTGTCTCCTCTTGCCTCTACCTTGTGTGTGTATGTGTGTGTGCACTAGTGTTCTTCTCACCTTCACCTTCATGCACTTCACTCATTCACCATCTTCATATCATCCTATCTCTTCCATAGATTGACAATTAAGGAGATGGAGCTTATTGACGTGATACTCTTGTCTAGAACAAGAGTATGATTCAAAACCATAAACTCTTAGATGATGATATTTTGATGGCTCTCTTTTGCATCTCTTGTTATAATTTCAAAGATTTGTAATGCTAGGGTGAAAATTAATCAAATGAACCATAGTAAGCACTATTTCTATATAAAAAAGAATATTTGCATGATGAATCATTAATAATATTCAATCTTAGGTATTCCTTTATCGCTTTTTTACTCCACTTTTCTTTACTAGGGGATAATGTTTTATAATCTCTATTCAAACTAATATAGATAGAAGCATGTAGATCCGTGATGAGTAGCACCTCCTTTAATGTCAATCCGAGAAGACATGAGGATGGTATGAAGACCTTGAACAAGTGATGGCACAAGTGCACACACATACACACACACGCGCACTCAAGGCAAGAACAAAGAGAGAGACAATGGAGTCCTTTAGATTACTCAAAAGTGCTCTTACAAGTTCAATTCTACAACAAGCTAACCTCAAAAATGAACTCTCTAGCTCTATTTATAGTTTTTGACTAGTTTTTGCCCCTGTCCAGACCTAGTGTCCGGCCTAGTTAAAAATTAGGTTCTAGGGCCTATTTGAGGGCTCAAACGAAGTCTAAAAATCATGAAAATTGGTACGATGATACTTCTAATACTCCTCAAGCTCGAGGACTCCTCGGCTTGCACAAAATGGAGTTACAAAAAGGTGAAATGGTATTTACAATGATTTTTAGTGATGAGAATCACTGTTATGAGGGTGTTGATTTGGAAAAATTTGAATGGCCTACTTGCCAGATCTTTGTTGACTACTTTGTCTGCTTGTGCCTTCTCTCCACTCTAGCTCCCTTCTTTGGCTTCCTTGTCTTGTGAGTCCTTGGGTGCTTTGACTGCTGCCAACACCCCCCCCCCTCTCGTGTCTGTCGTCTCTAACAGACCCTTGTTTGGCTAAGCGTTTGACATAGAATTCGACCACGTCTGAAGCTAGGTGGTGTTCTTCCAGCCGAAGCCCTCGTGCTAAGTCTGTTAGGAGGGCATCCCAATCCACTAGACCTGGAACGTCCGGATGTGGCACACACAGTTGTTCTGAATGTAATGTTCGCTCCATTGCAAAGAGGTGGAGTAGATGGAAGGGTCTGGGAACAAAGACTTCAGAGTGGTATTCCCAGAACCCCGTGATGAACATCTCTTCAAATGTTTGCTTGTAGCAAGCGGGGAGGTATTTAATTCGTGTGTGCCATGCATATATCACCTAGATGGAGGGGGTTGTACTCATATCGTAGACCAAGTCGAGGTTACCTGCTGTGAATCCAACTCCTGAGAAATGTGGATTTTTAATATTTTTGAAGGTTCTGAAGGTTACCAGCATCAACTCGAATATCTTTATGCACATTTGAGCCATTACATCTGGGATGTTTCGCATTCTGACTCCCCAGTGGCGGATGGTAGAGAGCATGTAGCCCACCGTAGCTTGTCCCCGTGGCGATGCCAGGTATACGTAATTGAGCCACTTTGCACAGCCTTTGACATTTTTCATAGTGATGGCAAATTCACGCCATGTGCGTCTTCTGAGTATGGGAGCATAACAGGGATTATACTTAATGAATAGTGGCATGTTATTCCAAGTTCTAACCATCTCAGGGTAAGTTTCTAAGAGTCGTAGCCACCAAGTAGGTTGATGAATTGATCCTTCTTTAGCGCTTTCAGGGATATCATCAGGGCCGAATTGAGTGGCAAATGTTGGAGCCTTGCCACATTGTCGTTGAATTTTGGCCTTGTAATCTGCCAAGAGTACACAATATGGCACATACTGATCATCGTTGGTGCCTATCCATCTGTGATGAGACATACTTCGGAAATATTCTGATTTGATAATGGTGTCCTCAATCTTGGTCATGGACTCAATCTGGACTACGACTTGCTCGTCATGTGTATTGGCCGTTTTTTTGAGTTTTTGCATCCATTCTGGGGTTTCTACCTCTAGTGTGTCCAATCCCTCAGAGGTTTGTTGGCCACCCGGTATTGGCATAGGAACATATGGCTCTTCATATGATTCATCCACTTCTATGGGTACCAATCCTTCTGGTTCTAGCTCGATGATTGGGGAGGGTTGTCTTTCATATTGGAGTAACTTGCTTTGCAACTCCGCTACCTGTTCTCTTAGTGCATTGACCTCTCCTGTAGTGGTGGTAGAATCGGTGATCTTGGGTTGGGCTTCCTGCATCGTTAGTTGTTGATGGAGAGTATCCCTTTCTTTGCCCAACTCATCATGCGCTTCTAGTAGATCCGCATAGCTTTCGAGAATTGTCTTCATAGTCTCGGATGGAACAGCTTTGAATCTTTCGGGGTCGATCTCCTAGGGGGGAGCCCTCCATGGCTGCCTCTAAATTTTCTTCATTCTGCCTTTGCAAGCACTTGTTCTCTTCGAGGGCAGTGGCCATGTGCTTTCTGAGTAAGGTCAGGTTGCGACAACTTTTAACATGTTCTGACTGATAAAGTTCTAGTAGAGCTGTTAGTTTTTTAACTTCAAAGGATTCGAATAGTTGGGGGGCTTCCAAAAGGGTCTGGTGAGCTTGCTCAAGCGTAGTGTAGCATTGATTTAGGTCAGTATTTTCTGCTTCCAAAGCTGCAAGCCTCTTCTATAGTTGCTCATGATCCATAGTTATTTGGCGATGTCGATCTTCCAAGGTTTGGTATTGTGTCTACAACTGATGTACACACTGATGTAATGTAGAAAACATGTTATTTACATTTATGAATGCAAGGAAGGTGGAGGATGCAGGGGGAATGGGGAGGGGGAAAGGGATAGTGAATGAAGTGGACACGAGAGGTGATGTGGGTGGAGGGGGTATGGGAGATGGTGGTAGAGAGGGGGGAGGGAGTGGTGCTATGGCTGGTGATGTTTCCATGGTGTCAAATGTGTGTGTGAATGTGTAGATGGGGACCGTGGGTGGGGTGGATGTGATGTTCGTGAATATTGTTGTAAATGTGGGCATTGTGATCCCTCCAAATTGGGTGCCTGGTGAGATAGGAATCCCCATAACATATGTGGTGAGTGTTGAAGTTGGGGTGGTAGTGTCATGTGGTGAAGTGAAGTGTGTAGTGAGAGATGGTGAGGGTGGTGATGGTGGTGCCTCGTGGTGTTCCTATGTCTGTGTAGTGTCTCCTAGTGCCGATACGTCCATGTGAATGTGCTTGCCGGAGTGATGATGGGACGCGTAGGCACCCGTTTCTCAAAGCGATGAATATAAGCCATAGCTGAATGAATGGCTTCATCCAAGCCCACCGCGTCCGCGTGCAAGTTCATGGATTCAATAAACATTTCATCCATGCCTTCCTCTCCTAACATTTGGCTCATTAGCACCTTCCCTGTTTTGAGCGACAGTTTGTGCTGTTCCTGGACTCGCTTCATGGTTTCATACAATCTTTTTATTTGTTACGAATATGCTGGGGCACTTGCTAGTTTTGAAATTTCGTCGTATTCTTGATCATGTTCCTCGTCTGCTTCCTCTTCCGTCTCTTCTTCATCTTCCTCCACTTCTACTACTTCCGGTTGGGTCGGGGCTGAAGTTGTTGTAGTAGGTTGTGGTCCTTGGGTCTGCTCTGCTTCCGTCTCGAGGTTAGATTCATTTATCATCCTAGCGATTTCTTCATCAGTGAGATCATCCAGGGTGTAGCCCTGTGGAAACTCTAGGTCAGAGGGAATCGGACGGAAAACTAGATTAGGTCCTTCTGCACTCTGTCTGGGCAAGCAAATTGTAAACGGATGGACACGTTGAGTTTGTGGAGGGGTCACCTCTGGTGTGGTGGTGGCTCCCATTGCTTGGGCACACGGTAATGGGACTGTACCTCTCATTTTCTTAGATGGAAGGCATGTTGTTGATAGCCGTCTCTGGAATTCCTGAGCTCTGGACCACACTAGTGCTCTTTGAATAGGCACATCATAAGCTAAGCACCTGTAAATTATTTTTGTCAATGCACAACACCCGTGAAGCACGTTCTTCTGTTTCTTATTCCATCGTTGATGGGCTAGGTGGATTTCATCTATGATCCACTGTGGTAAATTGATTGTAAGATCCTCTGTCTCCGCCAAGTACAGATTGAACCAGATTCTTTTTGGTGGCATAGTGAAGCGTTCTTGGGTGGGGAACGTGAAGTGTTGCATGACCGTTCGTAGGTGGAGGGTGATGGTTGGTGTCATTGCTACCATGTCCTTCAATTTGTTGAGATCCTTGTGCTTCATCCTGTTGGGAATCATTGTTTCTTTCTCAGTGGGAATATGCATACCTTGCATGTTCAATGCTTCCCTTACTAGGTTAAGGGTCAGTTTTAATCTTTTTAGCTCATGGCCTGGCATTAGTGAGGGTAGCACAAAAGTACTATCGCCTCCCTTACCTCTTATAGGGGTGATGGTACTGATAAGGTAGGAGCAATGCAGGAAATCTGGCTTAGGTAAGTGTGCCCGGAAATAGCTATCCAATCCTGCTTTGGTCCATACAGATCGCATTACTTCTGCATTCTGGTACTGCTCGAATTCATGGGTGAAGAAATGGTATCATCCCCATTTTCCATTAAACTCAATTTCTACCTCCCAAAAGTAGGTGTCGTCTCCCAATGGTCCTACGACATCACTGAACCAATGTGCGTGTTTGCCCACTTGAGAAGTGTGTCCCTGCGGAGGGTCCTGAATAGGAAGCACATGCACAGCTCTAAGTTCTTGAGGCCTCTCGATGAGTTGTGGTTCCAGGAGGAGGGTTTCAATGTCCACTATCTAGGCGCTGGACCCTGCCTAGGAGCTGGTGCCTCCTGCTTCTGCCATGTTACTGCTTGCTTGCTGGTTTTGTGAGAATATAGAATCATGCGTTAACACTGTAGTGGACAAGATAGAACAATTTTTGTCCCCATTACAACATTAACATGAGGTGAATGATGGGTTAGTAGGTCAGTGAGTGCTTGATGATTGTGTGTGTTGTTAGTGAACAAGTAGTCGTATGAGCTAAGTGAAAAGATGCAGTGTGAGAATGATGCAGTTAGTAAGTGGATATGAATTTACAAATGGGATTCGGGGGGTTTATTACAAGCTTTGGGCTGCCAAACACAGTGGATGGCTTTCGGTTTTGGTTTTGTGGAGACTCTGGAGGGCTTTATGAGAGTTTCTGCTTGGAAATGAGGCTTTTTAGGGACCCATTTACAAGTGATTCTACTCGTGCTCATGGGCGAATATGTGTCCATGCGTGTTGAATAAGAGTGGGTATCAGTTGTTCGAGTGAGTGAACTATGTTGTACATGGTGTGATCTATGTGTAGCTATTTGAGCCCACAAGCAAGCCTTAGGCACCCAAATTTGTCTTGATTGTGGGTCAGCCTTCATCGACTTCTTGGGTACCCAAATAGACTTCACTTTCACATAAGAATTTTTGAAAGACTTCTTATTAGTGTCATGTCGTTGATCACTAATAGGAAGTTGAGCCAGTTGTTGTGGCTTGACTACAATAGGATGCTTGCCTTTTCGCACCCACATTTCTTTTGGTGACTCGGACACCTTGCTTCATACTTTCTTTTGGCTTCGAGCATAGGTAGTCTGCTTCTTCTGCATTTTATCTACCTGTGGTTGCTACATCCCGATGGCCTTTGGAAAAGAAGGGAGTTCCATCGTATCCTTGACTTCTTTGTTGAGATAATCATCCCTCTGCATAACATAGTTTTGGACAAGAATAGCATGGTCATCTTCATGTGTACTCTTGGAAGGGCCAGGAGTGTGTGCCTTTCCTAGTTCCTTGAGTGCTCCATTGTCTAACTAAACTGTAATGCAGTTCTGATCTACCCAGACCTGAAGAAGTCCACTTCTTAGGTTGAGGTTGACTGCGTGATCATAAATCCAATCTTGATCCAAGACAAGAGGCTTAGTGAGATCCTCATCTTGACACACTAGTACTTTAACTGTCAGTAAAACATCTTGAATATAGAAGGGAAGTTCCACCTCGCCCATGCAAGGGGTTTCCACACCTTCCAATCCTATGAGATATTCTTCTATAGGATTGACATTTAAGTTCAATTCTCGACAGTAAGAAAGTTTAACAGCACTAGTGGCTGCACCTGAGTCAATCAAGGCCCTTACAGTCCTTGCACTCTTTCCTTGTCCTATCTCTAAGGTCACAAAAGGACGTCGGTCAATTATTCTATTGGAACTTACACTTGAGATTTCGCACATTGCCATATGATATCCTTGATCTGCGTAGGCATCTGTCCTAGGTTGTTCTCTACCCTATTTTCTCAATTTCATTCTTCGAATGCATTCCAAGGCTTTTGCATGCACTTCCTCTCGGATTCGCTTTTCTTCTTCCTTGCGTTTCTTAGCAGTATTGATGTCGAGTTAGCATCTCTTCTGTCAAGGGTTCTTGATATAACTTGACTCTGCATCCGCTAATGTAACTAGGGAGAACATCACCTTCCAGTGTAGCTATTTGAACTGCTCCACTTGTGGAGATCCTATTAATAATCATGGGTCCATAGCCTCTCTTCTCTAGTTTCCGTGCATGTTGCTTCAAAGTGTAGACTAGGACTAGGTCTCCTACCTTCAAACCCTTATCTTTCACATGTGCATCAAAATATGCTTTTTGTCTTTTCTTGGCTGCGTATATTCCTGTTGCTGCTCTCAATCGTGTTTCACCCAATCGTTCAAGATCAAAGATTCTAGAGGAGAGCTGATGGCCTATCCACTCATGCTCTTGTGCTACTCTCAATGTGGGTATCAAAAAGTCCAATGGTAGCATTCCATTTTGGCCAAATACCATCTGAAAGGGTGTGGCTTGAAGTACCATTTTATAAGCAACTCTATATGCCCAAACAGCATGGTGTAGTTGTTTGTCCCAATTAGAGCGTTTATTATTCACTAATTTGGTGAGGACATTGCATAGAATCTTGTTTGTGCTTTTGGCTTGACCGTTAGCTTATGGATGATAGGGGGCAGACTTCTTGTGTATAACCAAGAATTCTTGGAGGAGGTTTTCAATAACTTCATTCAAGAAGTGAGTGCCTCTATCACTTACTAACTCTATAGGTAGCCCGTACCTTGTGAACACATTCTCAAAGAGAAACTTAGCTGTCGTTTGAGCATTGTTCTTCGTTGTGGCTTTCACTTCTACCCACTTGGTTAGATAGTCTGTGGCCATGATAATGTATTCTGCATGTGAACCCTTAACTGGGGGATTAATAGGGCCTACAAAGTCTATTCCCCACTTAGAGAATGCACGTCCACCCATCATAGGCTTCACAGGCATCTCATCTTTATGTATAGGATACTGAGTTCATTGGCAAACATCACACCTCTTCACATAGGTATGTGCATCCATATGAAGGGTTGGCCACCATAATCCTGTAAATAGGATTGCCTTGATCACCCGATCTGGTCCAAAGTGTCCTCCTGCTACACCCTAGTGAGCAATTTCCAAGATCTTAAGATATTCGCTCTCATGGATACATAATCTGAGGTAACCATCTTTACCACGCTTGTATAGATTATTGCCAATGAGTGAGTAATCTAGGGCTTCTTGTTCTAGACTTCTTTGTCTGGCCAATGTCATATCTTGAGGGAATGTTTTCGTCCTCAGGAAGGCTACCAATGGTTCACTCCAATCTGGTATTAGAGACACTTGGTAGAGTGTAGCATGCTCCACAGGTGGTCTAATATGACAGAGTGGGCATTCCTTACAGAACTTATGGACATCGGCATCCATAGTCGGCCAATGCACTCCGAGCCTCTTTAGTGTCTGTAAAGTTCTCTGCTTTGAGTGGTGTTGCTCTAATGCACCTACGTCTGCTAATTGCAACCACTTAGCATACTCATCTTCTTCCACACAACAAGCTAATATCCCTTGATCTGTATGCTTGTACATACTCCCTGCCATGATATGGTACTTTTGGGCTTTTACTATCTCCCTATCTTGAGTGTTTATGATTGGGTGGTTAGGTCCATATGTCAACACTGGCACTAATTTTTTGGCCCACCGTGGCACAACTTCCAAGTTAAATAAGTAAGCATCAAGAAGGTCATCTGATACTCCCTGTGGGGCCTCTTCGGATGTGAGCCTCGAGAGATGATCTGCTCTCAAATGAGTCTTTCCTTTCCTTACCATAACCTCAAAGTCGTATTCCATTAGCAAGAGGAACCATCTCGCCAATCTACCTGTATTGCATGGCTTGTTTACCAAGTACAAGAGTGCTTGATGATCAGTAAAAAATTTAAACTTATTCGCAAGCAAATAGTGTCTAAACTTTTTAACCGCATATACCATGCCTAATTCTTCTCTCTCAGTAGTGGTATAATTTTGTTCAACTGCGTTTAACTGTCTACTAGCATAGGCAATTGGGAGATCCATAGTACCTTCGCCCGTAGGTTGTGCTGGCACACATCCAATGGCATAATTGGATGCATCCACATGCACATGGAAGGCCTTATTCCAATCTGGTGTAGTCAAGATTGGCACTGAACATAATCGTAGTTTAAGCTCATTGAAGGAGTTCTCACATTCCTAAGTCCACTCAAAATTGGTCAAAAGTCCGTACAGAGGCTTTGCAATGATGGCATACATATCTATGAAACGTTGGTAATAACCACAATGCCCCATGAAAGCTTGTACTTCCTTGACATTCTTTGGCCTAGGTAGCTCTGCTATAGCTTTCACTTTCTCCTCATCCATGGATATGCCATTCTTTGACACTATGTGTCCTAGAATCTTGCCTTGCCTGACCATGAAAACACACTTTTTTAGGTAGAGAGACTTTTGATATTCTCTACATTTGTCAAAGATTTGCCTGAGTTCAGGTATATGTGTTTGTCTAATGTTGGAATGAGCACAAAGATCGTCAACATAGACTTCCAAGTTCTTCCTCAAGAACTCTTTGAATACATGGCACATCAATCTCTGAAAGGTGGCAGGCGCATTGGTAAGTCCAAATGGCATTACCCTAAAGGCAAATATGCCCCACTCTGTGGCAAAAGTTGTCTTATGCTGATCTTCTGGAGCTATGGCCACTTGATTGTAGCCCAAGAATCCATCAAGGAAGTTGTACACTTCCTTGCCTGTTACTGTTTCTAGTAGATGCTCAGTGATAGGAAGCAGATAGTTATCTTAGATAGTGGCTGCATTAACTTTCTTCAAGTTAATACATACATGTAACTTTCCATTCTTTTTGGGCACCACTACAATGGGGGATACCACTCAGTGTGCTCAATTTCATAGATAAATCCAGCTTCTACCAGTCTATCTATCTCCTCCTTGATCTTAGCAGCATAGTTATCGTTATATGTGTATGGCTTCTGTTTAGAAGGTTTAGCGTCTGAGGTCATGGGAATTGTGTGGGAACATATATCAAGATCTACACCTTTCAAGTCCTTGTAGCTCCAAGCAAATACATCTCTGTATTCTCTCAGCAAGGCTATTAACTCCTGCTCTTCTTCGTCCGTCAGGTCATGTCCTATGTAGGTGCATCTTTCTTCTCCTTCTTCTATGGCGACAACTATTTTCTTGGTGGTTTCTTTGTTGGCATAGGCCTCTCCTAACTGTGCCTCGCATTTAGGCATTCTTATCATGACCCTCCTGTCATCTATCTCATACTTCTTAAAATTGTCAGGGACCTCAAACAAAGATTCTTCTTCTTCTGGTGTGACTTCTCTCTTCTTCCTTTTCTTAACTTCGCTCTTGGGGTTCATTTGGGAGGTAAACCTCACATCATTCATGATTTCTCCGTGTCTCTGAGGGTAAGCTTCTACTTCATAGAAGTATTCTTCATCTGATGCAAAAGGTGGGTCCATAATGATTGACTCTAGATTAGAGTTACTTGCATCCTCAAATGCATCAGGGCTAGGTTCGCATTCCTCTAAAACTCCATCTCCCATGATTGGCTCTATGGAGAAGACTGAAATGTCATAGCCATCCTCATCACAGTGGGGTGTTCATTGTTCTTCATTGATGGCTACATCCATTGTTGCTAAAATTTCTGCCCAACCGTGAGGTTCAAATTCTTAATCAGGAAATACTACAGGTGCATAGGCTGGGTCTTGAATTGATCTATGTGTTTCTTTCGCACCTACCTCTCTGGCTTTTTCTCTCTTCTGTTCTTCTACTGCCACTTTGCACATCCATAAGTGGGTGTCTTCATGCATTCATGAGGATCCTCATCCTATGGAATGTACCAACTGAGGTTCAAATTCTTAATCAGGAAATACTACAGGTGCATAGGCTGGGTCTTGAATTGATCTATGTGTTTCTTTCGCACCTACCTCTCTGGCTTTTTCTCTCTTCTGTTCTTCTACTGCCACTTTGCACATCCATAAGTGGGTGTCTTCATGCATTCATGAGGATCCTGATCCTATGGAATGCACCAACTGAGTATCATCCTTGGCTCTATGGATGGGATTCCATTGGATGGGAGGGACATCTCTATGAGAGTAATCCTTGAGATTAACCTTGGTCGTGACACCTAAGTGTTGCAAGTACAAGGAATTGGTTCCCCAATCCTATACTACTTGCAATTGTCGCATGAATGGACTTCCCAAAATCATCTCATAGGCCTGATTTTTGCTAAAGTCACATATGGCAAATGTATGCTCAAATTCTACACCACAAGTAGTGAGAGTTATTCCTTCTAGCAATCCTAAGGGTCTCTCAATGTGACCATCGGCCATCTGCAATTTCATTCTCGTTGGCCTGAGTGCTGGCTTGCCCCAACGCTTGCATAAGGAAGTGGTAGCAATCGCAACTCCTGCACCTGAGTCCAAAATTGCCTTGGTGGTGTACCCTTGATGGGTAATGGGAAGATAGGTGTTTCCTTCTTCTCCTTCACTCATGTCTCCTATCTTGTCCAAGGGTATTTCTGGCACTGTTCTATGAGATCCTACCTGGGAACGAGGTTTAGCTACTTCTGGCACTTGATGGGCTACATGTTTCCATAGTTCTGGCCTAACTTTGAGTAGCTCTTCCAAGGTGAGATTGCACTGCACTTTAGTGTTTTTCACTACCTCTCTATTCCTAGGTATGACTGAGTATTCGTTTCTTACCATGACCATGGGTGTTCTCATATATGTAGACTTAGCTTCCCATGGGCCTGTGAAATGGGGTAGCTCCTGCAAGGAATTAGACTCAAAGTCTAATCTCTCTTGAGATTGGGCACTTTCTTGCTCTTCATAAATAGAAGGAATTTCTTGTGGGAATTGATCATGTGCGTCATCCACAAGTTCAATGGGAGGAGGGACTTCACTTTCTTTAGCCCATTTGTTCAGTGGAATTAGGTACATAAGCTTCCTATGGGGGAATGCTTATTCTTTTACTTGCCTCATCTCTTCCTTGAGAGTTTTCTTCCTTAGCAGATCTTGCAATTATGCTCTCTAACTTCTCTAATAGTCCATCCAAGTGCAATTGTGCCTTAGCTGAGCAAGAGTAGTTGAAGAGGCAATTGGCTTCAAACATGGTCTGAGCCAATGCTACCATTTTCACGCAAAGCTTGGTTCTTTCTATCTCTAGGTCAGCTCTAGGGTAGCACTTGTCATGATCCGTCACATTTGGCCCTTCTTGGATTCTGACCTAATATGCCTTAAGCATCATGTCTATGTCTTCAGGAGTGGGGTCAGCTAATACTAATCCTACTCTAGGGGGTGGTGGAACTGTATGAGGTGGGTTGAGAGATGGTGGATTAGATGGTGATAGGGATGAAGGTGGTGGTGGTATGTGAGAGTTTGTTTGAGAGTTGAGCTCAACAATTTTTTCTTTTGTTTCTCTTATGCTTTCTTCTAATTCGCTCATCTTCTTAGACCATTGTCTTTTCATTCTCTCTCGGCTATCTCTCCAGGCTCTCGTCCATTTCTTAACTATGCTCTCAGTTTCACTAACCTTGGCGCTCTTTTCTTGGCCTAAACCTTGGTTCTGCTGCAAAGCCTGAGCTCTAGTGACCACCTGTACTGGCACACTGGAAGTCACACTGCTTGTAGAGTCTACTACTAACCCAATAACGTTGATAGGAGTGATTTTTGGCATATTATTGGGGTTCTTTGGGAAATCTCGTAAGAGATGCTCCTTTCTGCAATCTTGACAAAATCCTTGGATTGTTACTGACTGGGGTTGTGTGGGTGCAGGCATGGGGCAATCACGAATGAGGTGATCTCCCTGACATCTATAGCATGGTCCTCTAGGGAATGGGGGTCTTACTTGCCTAGGTTGAGGTCTAGGGTTGGGAATTGTGTACATGATATTTGCATACTCTGGATCCCAACTAAGCTCACTCGGTTCTTCACTATAGTAGGATTCACCATGTTCAGGAGACTGCATGTAGTAAGCCTGGGGGCTATCAATATGTGTAGAATCAAAGCTATGGTCACTAGGGTCACTTTCCGAGAGTAATGGAGTTACTAGGACTATAGCTCTATTCTGGTTCTCTTCTACAACTGCATACTTTACTGGGATCACATTGGCTGGAGCAGGAGGTTGTTGGGCTAGCACTGGTTGAGGTCTCTACTAGGCTTGATATTGTGGTTGGTAGGTTTGTTGAGGCCTAGCATACAGTTGTGGTGGATACTGATTCTGATATCTTCCCTGTTGTGGATAGGGCTGAGGATAGGTTTGCCTAACCGCTTGCTTATTGTATGGGCAGTCTTGTGTTGTGTGATTTGTGTATCTCCGTTCTATGGTGCAGTATTGGCTACTGGGATTCACTTGGGGTTGAGCCATAATGGGACATACGTTCGCCATATGGTCATCTCCACAAGTATACCACCGCTTAACTGGGGCAAATCTTGGGATTTGTTTGCTAGAGACACCTAGTTTTTGAGCTACTTTCTCAGCGAGGAAGAGAGGCTAATAGAACTATCTGAATCTTTGTAGATTTTTGAAAGGTCTAATTCCTCCCCTAAGTTATCCTCGATGTCAATGCACATGCGTACACACTCTTCTATGGTCCTAGGGTCTTTCAAGTACACATATGATCTCAACTTTGTACTCAGTAGTCCATCTAGGAATAAAGCCACTTGTTTGGCTGGTGTGGGTAACTCAGAAACAAGACATCTCTCTAGATATTGCCTAAACCTTCTTCCTGCAAGTCTAACAATCTCTTGAGGGGTTTGCTTGAAGCTATGAATCAGTGAGGAAGTATTATGCCTTATGCCACTCTTAGAGAATTCAGTGATGAAAGCCTCTAAAAGTTGGTCTATGCTCCTGAACTGTCTCTCATTCAGTGGTTGAAACCATGTAAGGGCTGTGTTCCTAAGGGTTAGACCAAAGGCATTGTACTGCATGAATAGGTCCTCCACTTGTTCAGCTCTCAAGACTTGCCTAAACTCGGCTACATGATCGTATGGATCTCTAGTGCCATCGAAGTAATTCTTCATGGACTTAACTAGTTGTGTAGGTCTCAAAGTTCTAATGTGTTCCCTCGAACTTGGTAGAGGAAATTCATCAGCATTTCTTTGATTTCTTGGGGCTCTAAGTCTTTCAGGTTCCACTCTATCCGTTTCTGTTCTCATCCTTTCTCGACCCAAGGGGTTGGAAAAACTTACCTCTGGCCTGTCTCTACTTCTGTCCCTTTGAGCTCCATGAGCTTGGGATGTTCCCGCTTCTGGGTGGCCATAAGAGACATTAGATCTTGGTTGGGGGAAAAAAAATTCACCCTTCCAAGTGTAAGCATGCCTTCCATGCTCAGTGACCACAAAGACCCTTTCTGAAGTATTGTCTAAATAGGTCACTTTGCCTGGGCTATCAGGATCTTTGAACTCGTAGATTGTGATTGTTCCTACCTCATTCAGCTGATCCGGTTTATACCTCCAAAAGGCTTCATCAGTCTCTCGGTTCAAGAGTAGATTTATGCTCTTGTTGTCCTAAGGAATCCACTCTGGTGTGAGGATTCTAGTAAGAACAGATTTGCGTCGAGGGGTTTTAGGCTCTCCACCTAAGTTTCCTTGCTCTAGGTCACCTATATCCATCTCTGGGATCACATTTCCGAATTTGTCTGTCCTATCTGGGTGGCTGGTGACTACGTATATGGTTCCTTCTTTGTCCAGATATGCACCATTTTCAAACTTGACTGTTGGATGTTCTAGTCCAATAGGATGGTCAGGGTTTTTAATCTGGACTACAGATCTTCCTAGGCCGTCCTCATAGATGCAAGCACCTAATCGGCTGGTCCTAAGGTATTCGAGTTGCATCTTGTAAGGGCCTTCTACCCTGTGCAAATATGGCATGCCTGAACTTCCTGTGGGTCTCTCCATACCTTGAGACATCTCTGATTCACTAGTCTCAGAGCTAGGGTAGTCATGTGAATAATGACTCAATTGCTGGGCCCAAGACCTAGTAGTATGATTGACTCTAGCCTCTGAAGACCTAAGACTCTATCTATCTCTCCCTAGGTGTCATCCTGATCTAAGGTTCATATGCCCAATTGAATAGCCCCAATCTTCCCAAGTACAATTTCGTTGCTGAGTTCTTTTGTATTAGTCACTTGTTCTTTTTAATTTTTCTTAGGATGTCACTTCTTGTCCAATCAATCTTCGTCGCAAGGAACACTTAAGTTTTATCATACTTGAATTTGGTCGCTTGATTTAAATTCTTTGCCTTTAGGTTGTTTCGCAAATGTAATCTCTTGGTACTTGTACTTTAATGATTAGAGTTCTTGGACTTGGTCGTGCTTAACGTAACCCTAATTGATCAAAACCTCTATGCGTGCTTAGCTTATGCTAGGAATTGACAGAGGGTGTTGAGAATTTCCAACCTTTAGTTTCGCTCCTTGGTTGCCCTTGTGTGCCCAGGAAGCGTGTTCCCAAGCTTGCACTTACTCTTGCTTGGAATGCCCTTCGATGCTCTCAAAGGCCCTGTAAAAGTCCCAAAGTTAGCTCAAGAATTGAATTCCATTGATGCAACAGACCATGTTCATTCATGCAATTCAGAGATCAAATTATTCTTTGGCTTTATGGAAAACAATCCTAAAGATCCCTCAGTTTTCTTCCCCCTAGGTATGGTCACTTCAAAATAGTATATCTAATAATCCTCATATTAATTTTACCTTAACTAGTGGAAATTTTGGTTGTACTCCCCACGAGCTTTCCAATAAAACAAAAATCACAACAAACGGATTTCGTATGAGAAAGTTATGACTGTTCAAGGTTCTGGGTTAAAACAGGGTTCAAACAGGCTAACAGGCAAATAGGACTTCTCGAAATACTTTGTGTAGCAGCCTCACAATGCTCTAACAAATTTCTAATGTTTCCCAAATAGTACCCCAAAATAGACCAACTATCTTTGCCCTAAAAAATGGTCGAATTTGCCCGTCAATCGCGACGGGTGGTTTGTCAATCACAATTGATATGTCAGTCGCGATCGACGTGTCGGTCGCGATTGACAGGTCCATCGTGGCTATCAGTCGCAATTGATGGGTCAATCGCGATTGACACGTGGCCCATAATTTCAGTCAATCATGGTCAAAGGATCGTTGACTCTATCGATTGCGATTAATGGGTCGATCGCGATTGACACATGGCACGCGGGTCTGTCGATCATGGTCAAACAGTCGTTGATTGAGTCAATCATGATTGATAGGTCCATCGGGACTGTCGGTCGCGATTGATGGGTCAATCACAACTAATGGGTCGGTCGCGATTGACACATGGCTTGCGTAGGCTCTGTTGGTTGTGGTCAGTCGGTCATTGACTCTATCGGTCGCGATCGACGTGTCGGTCGCGATTGACAGATCCGTCGACAAGTGTCCGTCGTCATTTGCCGATCACGATTGACGTGTCGATCGCGATTGACAGAAAACAGAGGAATTTTAAAATTTTAAGCACATATTTAGGAAGCTCTAGGCATGCACATCATGATTATGTACTTAGTTTGGCAAAATAATCACTTATTTTGTCGGTCATGATTGACAGAGGTCAATGCCTCGAGACCTGCACAGTCAAATTTTTTACCTGCTAGACCTGGTGCAACTGCTGGGGATGCTGATTCCTGCAGAAAATCTCAAAAAACACAGGAAAGCACAAGCATGCAATCGCTCTCTCGCTCTCTCTCACAAGTGAAATGAGGGGAATGGTATGGGTATGGTGACATGACCAAAAACTGAAATTTTCGCGATGATGGAGATGGAGGTGGGAGATGGTGATGATGATGATGGTGAAGAAGATAAAGGAAAATAGATCAAAGTGAAGAAAATACCTATGACTCCAACGTCTCAACTCTATGTCTTACCATCACATGCTCGTCCTCAAAGCTCAATCCTCGGCAACGGCGCCAAGATTTGGTAGAGCTCAGTGATGAGTAGCACCTCCTTTAATGTCAATCCGGGAAGACATGAGGATGGTATGAAGACCTTGAACAAGTGATGGCACAAGTGTGTGAATGAGAAGCACACTGACATGCACACACATACACACACACGTGCACACAAGGCAAGAACAAAGAGAGAGACAATGGAGTCCTTTAGATTACTCAAAAGTGCTCTTACAAGTTCAATTCTACAACAAGCTAACCTCAAAAATGAGCTCTCTAGCTCTATTTATAGTTTTTTACTAGTTTTTGGTCCTATCCAGACCTAGTGTCCGACCTAGTTAAAAATTAGGTTCTAGAGCCTATTTGAGGGCTTGCACAAAATGGAGTTACAAAAAAGGTGAAATGGTATTTACAATGAATTTTAGTGATGAGAATCACTGTTATGAGGGTGTTGATTTGGAAAAATTTGAATGGCCTACTTGCCAGATCTTCGTTGACTACTTTGTCTGCTTGTGCCTTCTCTCCACTCTGGCTCCCTTCTTTGGCTTCCTTGTCTTGTGAGTCCTTGGGTGCTTTGACTGCTACCAACAAAGCATATAGCTAAAATGATGAGAGTTATAATACCCATGATTACGAAAATATAATGTCATGTTTAGAAGCCTTCATAAGTCTCTATTGAATAAAGCTAACTTTTAAAATGTATGGGAAACATCATCCTTGAACTTTATAGGATACATCAAAACCTTTCTAGTAGCACCATTTCATGAGCTAGTCGGCATGAAAACACATAGATCCATATAGAAAAGATCTAATGCATACAAGAGCTAGTATGGATTACATAAATGTTTCTAGTTTGTTTGTCATTTTGGAAATGCTCATAAAATTAAAAGGAAAAAAAATGTAAAAAAGGGAAGCAATGATAATTCAACAAAAGAATAAGAAGTTACATCGAAATACAAGAAACATGGCCCAAAGTCCATTCCATATATCAAAGGAGGAGATTCACTCCAAAACACGGCTAGGATCATAGTGAACATAGATGTGACCTCATATTCGTTCTCTTGGATGATCCAAACAAACATTAAAAAACTTTGAATGCCTTTCAAATGGGCTTAAGATTACTTCAGTTGGTTCCTCTTTTATTGGATCCACCTAGAGTTGAAAGATAAGATACATAGCTTTTAATAAACTATGTTAAGGATAACTTTATTCTATAAGCCATTTGTTGGAAGAAGGCCTGAAGCCTTGAAGTAATGCAAAGACCTAAAGGGGTCCACCAATCTTCCTTTTTTGGGCCATGAAGCACATGCTATATCACTTTGAACATTCCAAGCAATAAAGAACATCGATGAGAGGAGTATGTACACTAGATGCAATTAGATGTGAAGACATGCCTAGATTTTTTTTGCTCTTTATGTAAATGTTTCCATTAAAAACACATTCATTGTAATACGACTCCACTTTTGTATAGACCAAGGAGTCCTTGAGCCCTAGAGCTCTTGTGTCATCTCTTACAATTTTATTGTATTTTTTAGAGTTCGAATCACATCTGTTATGAGCTCACAAGACTATTTTTAAGTTTTCTAGGCCAAATAAGCGTGAAAAGGGTTTGTGTTTTGAGTATAAAAGTTAAAAACCCTAAGTTGTAACCACTTTTTGGATCAATTTGAATGAATTTGTAACGCACAAAATGGTTACATATGCACTGAGATATGAGCTCTGCAACAGAGCTATGTACAAACTGACGTGCGGCTAGAAGGAGTCTAAGGGAAAACCAAAATGACAAAATGGCTAGATCCGACTACTACGAGCTCTTGCCTCTTTCTCTCCTTATTTTGAATGTGCTCCCACTTCACTTTTATAACCAATGAGCATGTGAAGAAGTTTGTGCCTTCTTCTTAACTCACCACTTTCTCCACTACATGCTACTAACTACAAGGCAAGATATTGTATCTCTTACTCATCATGAAGTTTTGACTAGACTTTTCCTTTTATTATTTTTTTCCTTTTTTCCTCTACTTTTCCTTTATCTTTATATTTGGTAAATTTATCCAAGCATGGCTCATATGAAAATGAGCTTGTACATTTATCTTCAACACTCCCCCTCAAGCTCATTTGGGAGTTATCTTCATCCATGTCCTGCAAATTTATCACATCCTTGAAGCCTTTGAGTTTAGAAGCATCCAAGAACTTTGTAAAAATATCTGCAACCTGCTCTTTGGTTCTAATGAACTTTTATCTCCACATCTTTGCTTAGCACCTTCTCCCTTACATAGTGGTAGTGGACCTCTATGTGCTTGCTCCTTGCATGAAACATAGGATTGCTTACCATGTAAATACTTGACATGTTATCACCGTATATAGGGATGGTTCCAACTTGCACTCCAAGATCAGCCAAAAGCTTTTTAATCCACATTGCTTCACATGCGGCAAAAGCTAATCCTCTATATTCAGCCTCCATAGATGAAAGTGCAACAGTAGGTTGTTTCTTTGAGCTCCATGTGATAGGTTTGCTTCCTATCATGAACACATAACCTGAGGTTGATCTTCTATCTTCCTTTGAACCTGCCCAATCAGCATCACTAAAGCCTTTGACCTGCAGTTCTTCATCAAACTTGTAAAACAAAGCATGATTAACTGTATGCTTTATGTATCTCAACACTCTCTTGGCTGAATTTAAGTGTTCACTTGTCGGGGCTTGCATAAACTGAGAAAGTACACCAACAACATAAGACAAATCAGGTCTTGTAATGTTTGCATAGATCAATGATCCTACAATGCTTCTGTATGTCGTTACATCTTCCAATGGTTCTCCATCATTTGAACAAATCTTTGTATTTGTGTCCATGGGTTGAGTGAGTGGTTTGCATTCACTCATTCCAAATCTGAAAAGAACATCCAACAAGTACTTCCTTTGCATCAAGTAGATGCCACTCTTTCCATAAACAACTTCAATTCCTAAAAAATATTTCAGCTCTCCAAGATCTGAAATTTTAAACTCCTTACCAAGCTTCCTTTCGATATCTTTAATCCCTGTAACATCATTTCCTGTTATGATGAGGTCATCGACATATATGCAAATATATACCTCTCTATTTTCTTCCTTCTTCATGTACAACGAAGGATCTGCACTACTTGGGTTGTATCCACACTTAGTTAGATACTCTACAAATCTCTGATTCCATGCTCTTGGTGCTTGCTTCAAGCCATAAAGTGCCTTCTTCAACCTGCAAACAAAATCTGGATGGTTTTCATCTTCAAATCCAACCGGTTGACTCATGTATACCTCTTCTTGTAGTTCTCCATTGAGAAAGGCATTTTTGATGTCGAGTTGATATAATGGCCATCTCCTTGAAGCACCAATTGCTATTAGGGTTCTGATAGTTCCCATCTTTGCAATGAGGCTGAAAACTTCATCATAATCTATGCCTTCTGTTTGTTTAAATCCTTTGGCAACTAATCTAGCTTTATATCTAGCTAGTGAACCATCAGCATTCCTCTTTACTTTAAACACCCATTTGTTTGGAACAATCTTCATACCTTCTTTCTTTGGCACTAGCTCCCATGTGTGATTATCTTTGAGAGCTTTGATCTCCTCTTTCATAGCTTGCTTCCATTCCTTTTGTGTGCAAGCTTCTTCATATGTCTCAGGCTCTTTGTCTTTGATAACCTGTATCATGTATGCAAAATGTGTCGCCATAAAACTATCATAACTCAACCTTTGAGTTGGATACCTTGTCCTTGAAGATCTTCTTTCATTGCCTTTAGAGAGTTGCTTCTTTAACCTATTTAGCTTTACCATCAGAGTGATTACCTCTTCATATTCTTCTTCACTTGCATCTACCTCACTGTTTGGAGTAGCACTTGCCTCTTTGGCTCTACTATGAGCTGAATTTGGAGACAAAGAATGACTCCCCCTCCATGTTGAACATTCTTCATTTGATGTAGATGCCTCTGGACCTGAAGCCTTTGTGCTTGATTGTTGAGCTTCTCTTTGATTTGTTCCTGCATAATCATCACAATCTTCTTCAAGAACCTTTTCCTTTCCTTTATCTTCATACCATGGTCTTAGTTCATCAAAGACCACATCTCGGGAGACTCTTAATTCCTTTGTTCTAGGGTTGTAGCACTTGTATCCTTTTTGCTCCATCGAGTAGCCGATGAAAATGCATTTTTCTGACCTTGGTTCCATCTTTGTTCTAACTTCTTGTGGAATGTGAACAAAGCAAACACATCCAAACACTTTGAGGTATGTAAGATCAGGTTTCTTACCGGAATATACCTCTTCTGGAGTCAAGTGATGTATTCCCGATGTTGTGCACCTATTCATCAAGTAAATGGCAGTTGTGGTAGCTTCAGCCCAATAGTACAATGGTACCTTCATCTCGTTGAGCATGCATCTTGCAATTTCAGCAATTTGCCTATTTTTCCTCTCAGCTACTCCATTTTGTTGTGGTGTATACCTACAAGTGAATTGCCTTTTGATCCCATTCTATTGTAGAAAATTTGAAAATTCTTTAGAGAAGTATTCTCCTCCACCATCGGACCTTAAGGTTTTGATAGACCTTCCTGTTTCCTTTTCAACTTCAACTTTGAATCTTTTGAATATAGAAAACACCTCTGATTTTTGCTTCATACAAAACAGCCATACCTTTCTTGAGTGATCATCAATGAAGGTGACAAAAAATTTATTACCAGCCATTGATGCCTCTTGGGTTGGTCCCCATACATCCGTATGTATCAAGTCCAAGACATTTGGAGCCACATAATTGCTTCTCTTGAATGGCTGCCTCGTTTGCTTTCCTAGTTGACAAGCTTCACATAACTCATGTAGTCCAATGCTATTAAATTTTGGAAGACCTCTTACCACTTCATGTTTGCTCATGTCCTTCAACTTTGGAATGTTGATGTGTCCTATTCTTTTGTGCCATAAGTCCAGCTCTGAAATCTTCTTGTTCCCACATTGAATGTACATGACCTTTCCATGTGGATGTTGGACGTCCAAAGTGAACATCCTTCCTTCTCTTCTACCTCGAGCAATGACCTTGAAGCCTTCCTTTGGATTCTTTATGAAGCACCCATTCTCATTGAATATGACATGATAACCCTTCTCTACCATTTGTCCTACTGAAATCAAGTTCTTTGAAATTGTAGGAACATGAAGAACATTAGATAGTACCTTTGCTCTACTTGTATCTCCAAGCCTTATATCTCCAATGTGTTCAATCATGTGTTGAGTATCATCACCTGTTTCAACACATCCTTTTCCACTTGGTACCTATAGATTAGTGAACAAACTTCCTTGGCATGACATATGGTTACTACAACCTGAATCAATGTAACATTTTTTGTCATCTTCACAAGAGCTTCTATACTCATGTCTCATTGCAAGTAGTGTGTCCTTGCTTCCTTCACTTGAGGTGCTTGCATAGTTGCTTTGGTTCCTTTGATTGCTTCCATTTGGTCTTCCATTCTTCAGCCAACAATCACTAGCGTAGTGTCCTACTTTACCACAATGATAGCATGTTATACCTTTATGAGAATTGTAGGAGCTTCGGCCTCTTCCTCTACTTTTACCTCAACCTCTTCCTTGTGCGTTGGCATTTGATGCATCCTTGTTGTCTTCCGAATTGTTTTGCTTGTAGTTGGAGTGGTTGTGACCTCTTCCTCTTCCTCTTGAGCCTCCTCTTGAGTTTCTTCCTTTACCTCGACCTGCATATAACATCTGGTTGTGGCTGTCCTTTCCTTTGGGACCACCAAAGCTAAGCTCTTCTGTGACAAGATGAGGGATTAGTTGTTCAAAACTTGGATATGCATCTTTCAAGTTAATGGAAGTTATAAAAGGCTTCCATCTTTCATCTTCTCTCAAGCCATTGAGAGTATAACACACAAGATCTTCGTCTTCAACCGTTGTGCTAATAGAAGCTAAAGCATCGCTTAGCTCCTTAATCTTCAAAGTATATTCAGCTATGGATTGAATCGAGCTTTTCTTGATTGTGTTCAACTCATTCTTGAGTTGAAGTTTCCTAGCTTTGGTATTTGTTGTATACATCCTTTCAAGAGCTTCCCAAGCATCCTTAGCTTTCTCTAGATGTTGAATATGACCTACCATGGCATTAGTAATGACTTGCGAAATGAGGAAAATGACTCTCCTATTTCTCTCTTCCCATTCTTTTGCTTGCCTCCTTTGGACTTCGGTGGCCATAGCTTGATTGATTTCAGGTTGAGCATCATCGCCGCTCACAATACCCCATAAGCCTTTGCCCATTAGGTAGTTGATCATTCTAAACCTCCACACGGGATAGTTATCTTTATCCAACTTCTCTACTTGTTGACCCAAGTCCGCCATTGAAGAGTATCAAAGACTTTGAGAGTTACCTCAAATACTTATAGTCCTTTGCTCTTGCGTTTGTGAAGCTCCCTCTTGTTTCATAGCTCCTCTTTTGCTTTCTTCAACTCCAGCTCTGATGATAAAGCTTCAGCACCAAGTTTGCTCTGATACCAACTGTGGAGAATGAGTTCTCCTATGCGCAACGGAAATGTGTAGTGAACCACCCTTGTATGTCCAGCACTTGGACAAATAGTTGCACCTTAGATAGCTTGCTGCTCTCAATACAAAACTCAAATGGACTTGAGCCTTTAGTCAATCAAAATAGACAAAGAGAGATTTCTAAAAAGCTATAAATAACTTAATTTGGACAAGTTTTGATTAGGAAACACAACTGACAAAAATGAACTACCTGTCCACACAGGTATGCTGAAGAACTGAGCTTCACTCTCGGACTGATAGCTCTCTGAATATATATCCTTTGAGAAAGATATTTGGTATAGAGAAAGTAGACACAAATAGCTTTCAAACAAGCTAAAAATCAAGTAATTTGGATGAGTTTTGATCAGGAAACTCAACTCACCAAGATAGACCACCTGCACACATAAGTACACTATAAAACTGGACTTTACTCTCTGACAGATATCTCACATAATATGAATGATCTGAATGAGACATTTGAGACAGTGAAAGTACATGCCAAGCGCTTTCCAACAAGACAAAAATCACACAATTTGGATATGTTTTGGTTGGGAAACTAAACCAACCAAAATAGACTACTTATCTACACAGGTATACTGAAAAATTGGACTTCACTCTTTCATTGATATCTCACAAACTACATAAGCTTTCAAAGAGATATTTGATATGCAGAAAGTACGAGATAAGATTTCCAATAAATGTTTAAACGCACAAAATGGTAACATATGCACTGAGATATGAGCTCTGCAACAGAGCTGTGTACAAACTGACGTGCGGTTGGAAGGAGTCTAAGGGAAAACCAAAATGACAAAATGGCTAGATCCGACTACTGCGAGCTCTTGCCTCTTTCTCTCCTTATTTTGAATGTGCTCCCACTTCACTTTTATAACCAATGAGCATGTGAAGAAGTTTGTGCCTTCTTCTTAACTCACCACTTTCTCCACTACATGCTACTAACTACAAGGCAAGATATTGTATCTCTTACTCATCATGAAGTTTTGACTAGACTTTTTCTTTTATTATTTTTTCCTTTTTTCCTCTACTTTTCCTTTATCTTTATATTTGGTAAATTTATCCAAGCATGGCTCATATGAAAATAAGCTTGTACATTTATCTTCAACATTTCCAACCCGATACCTAACTAGTAGGAGCACATTTGCATGCTTTTTGTGTAAGATTCTCTTCATTTGTGGGTGTGTGAACAAACCTTCTTCTCTAGAAGCTTCTTTTTAGTTCTACGCATATGTGGAGGCGTGTCTTCATACAACCAAATGGTTAAGGGTACTTGGATTGACATTTAAGGTTGATATTCATCATTGGAAGTTGGTGAGCTTCGTATTTGCATGCCTACAACATCTTTTAGTCTCATGGTCAATGACAATGCTACTATTGGAGGTCTCCAACGATAGTCAAAGCATTGACGAAGGTTTCAAGAGATTTGTTGAAGGTCTTGGTGACCATTTAAGTTAATTTTCTAAGTGATTTTGTAGATATTTGATTTCGACACATTGTCTTCTTCAACAAGAAAAAAAGCTAGTGTATTTAGTAAGTTTGAGAATCCATGGAAGTCAGAAAATCAAGCTTTTTGTAGCAAGTTTTGCATAAATACTATCTCTATGAACTTTTTTTATCGAAATAATAAAAAAATAATGGAATTGTGTAAACCTCAAAGCAGAAACTATTCAAAAAAATTTTAAAATTAATGTCATTCTATTATCAATGATAGAGAGAGAGAGAGAGCATGCATGCATCAATGAGGGGAGAGAGAGAGAGAGAGAGAGAGAAAGAGAGAGAGAGAGAGACAGATACAAATCAAGAGAAGGTGCAATGTCTAGTGAGAATGTGTCCTTGAGCAATCGCTAACAGAGGCACTCTTGTTGCAAGGGGTGCACATGGGGCTATCAACTGTGCAAATGTATTATATCCTTTATGCAGCCTTCGGGAAGAAGGAACAAAGGCAAACACTTGAGCTATTGTGTCTTGAATATTTCCATTTGAGGGTTAGTACATACAAGGTTAATCGTTAAAAAAATGTATGAGAGGAGTAAAGAAGAAGTAACAACTTGCCTATATGGAGATTCATTGTTAGATTGATTTACTTTGTCTATATGAGTTCTTACGCATGCTAAATAGGGAAGGAAGGAAGAAAAAGTGAACATCAATTGAAAAGAACTCATCAGGGAGGGTAGATGAAATAAGCACATGAATTTTTTGATTATCTGATCTTTGGGACATTGTTTGGAGAGGTGATATTTAACAAGTAAATGTGATGCTCCCAAGTTCAAGATCTAAGGGATGAGTTTTTTTATGCATAATGAAAAAACAAAAGGGAAAAGCATAATTCAACGAATGAAATTTTGATATCTACATGTGAAATGACTTCCTCGAAGGGGTATAAGCTAGGGACATCACTCCCTTAATTGGAGGATCTCAATGTGGCACAAATTGACCAAGAAGGTACCTAAGGACAAGTGGAAATATAAAATATGGATTGGCCCTACCAAGTAAAGTGATAAAAATCTAGTTATTTGGAATGCAAAATGATTTCCCTACTAGATGTTAGCTCCGAGAACCATTTTTGGGGTGGTGAATTTTCTTTGAAGAATTTCTCTAGCTTGTGGGACAAGGAACCAAGGGTTCAAGCTCATGTGAGGTGGAAAGAAACAAGAAAATGGACAATAAAGGAAACCTAATGATTCTTTGTGAAGGCAAAACCAAATGCATCGATCTGATTGAAGAGTACACCCAAATCAAGCGTGGATCAATTTTAGGGAGTTTGAGTGAACATTAAGAGAATCAAAGTGGGATAAATCATCCCAAGTGAAGAAAAAGTACAATTGAGGGGCATTCATACTTAACAAATTCCATGTCCAAGCACCATCGAGAAAAATTGTTGGATCAAGTTATGAGTAAATGATGATTTGTTTGAAGATCTAGAGTGACACGTTCTTAGAGAATGCATGACCCTTCTTAGGATGCAAAAAAAAAAAAAAAAAAATCAAAACTTATGAAGGGAACATGTTCCCTATAGTTTCTTCACTGAGAGACATTGTTGGTGTAAGAAAAGTAAATTTGAACACTTTTTGGAGTATTTTGGATAAGGGGAGCCATTGTAAAGGCGACAATATATCCAAAGGGTGTGCTAAAAGCTCAAACTTCAAGCCTTAAAAAACATTGACTTCCCTAGCAGAGATACATTGCGAGAGGAACAAAGGGAAATTGAGGGGATTTTTGGGGGCTTGGAAGCAAGCCGCATTTGCATAAGTTAGGAAGTAATAAAATTGAGGCAAAGAAGCCACCAAAGTTTTGAAAAAGGAAGACCAAATGATTTCCTTGCAAGGAGGAAAAAACAAGGGAAATCATTGAGTCATCCTAATGGGTAGCCTGCACATGAGGCAAGAAAGCATAGTGGAAGGGTACATTACATAGAAGCAATATACATACACTTTTGGCCATCATCGTCTTGCTCCTACATTTTTCTACATCATCTTCTTCAACACCACTAAGGGATCCTAAACTCATGAAAAGTAATTACGCAGATTTCGAGCAAAAAATGAAGCTACAATTTTCCTTGATAACACCTGCAAGAGACATTGCTCGATGGGAAATCACACTAAAAGATTTCTTTGAATTGGAACTCTATCCAATCAAGAGTGCAAGAGGGAGGCACGAGAATTAAATCATGGAAAGTAGAGAACTACACATCAAGAAAATTTTACACAACTGATCTCCTTGTGTGGGAATGTCCCGAAGACATTGGTTAAGGGTGATCCCAAGAAAAAAAGAGGTGTTGAAAATAACAATCACTTGGATAGAAAGGGCACCAACATTAAGTCATAATGTAAGGAATAAGGCAAGATGAGAAAAGATATATTCCAACAATTTCCCTAGCTACATCTTTCCAAAAAAATCATTGGGCCCAAAAATCAAGCTAGAGGTATATATCCTTACTTGAGCCATTTGTAATTCTGATATTAGAGTACAAGTATCCCCCAAGCTACCAAATGCTTAAGGATAAGTTCATAAGGGTATGAAAACAATAGATCACTTCCTTGTAAGACGTGTGACTTAGAGCTATCATTGATGTTTCAATACTTGGAAATTAAGAGTGGCTGCATGAAAATTCAAGATTTGAGGCCTAAAAACTCTAGAGAGCTAGGTACATCATCAGGGGTCCTCAAAAGCAAAAGAACCCATTTGCAATGATTTCCCTTTCCACTATTAAGTAGAGAAATCACAGGTGTTCATATTAAGTCATCTAGCACCAAATCTAGACTTTGGTGATTAGGAGGAAGATATAAAGGAGAGGTTGACTATCAAGCCAAGAGAAATGGAACTCAAACTGATTAAGTGACATCCCTAGTTCACAAATGTTCTACATTTAGTTTTGCTTCACTGCTTGGTGGACCTCTATAGCATTCAACCTCTCCAAAGCTTTAGAGGGAGTGTTGAAGAAACTTGGCGCACATGTGCACAAATATTCTACCTTTAGTTTTGGTTGAGTTCTTGGTGGACCTCTATAGCATTCAAGCTCTCAAACATGGAGCTTTAGAGGGAGTGTTGAAGAAATTATTTATATTCCCATATATATTTCCATTTCTAGTTGTATCAGTATTTCATTTCTATGAGTGCATCTCCATTTTGTATTGGGGATTCACTCCATTTTGTATTCCTTTAGTTGTATGCGGGATATCTTGCCATTTGCTTCCACCTTTTATTCATTATCCTTCAAGAGGAGTAGTCCCACATATGATGTATTTTGAGAGACTTCTCCAAATCTATATAATGGGGGCCTCTCACCAACTATGTACTTATTTAGAAGCTTGAAAAACCCACTTCATGCTCTTAGCAAGCTAACTTTAATCCATATGTGAGTTTTCCCATTTCATGGTCTACTCACTTTTGATTCTCACACTAATTTCTATTTTGCAAGTACATTTTCTATTTCATTTTGCATTTGTATGTGTACTCTCTAGATTACTTTCACTAGATAATGAAATTATCACCAAAATATTCTTATTGGAATCTCCTTTCCATGCATGGCTCCTCAATTCTGGAGCTTCATTTCATGTGACACCACATCAAGGATGGTTCACAAACTATGACAAGTGGAATCTAGGTATGGTTCTATTGGGAAACTCACATCAATGTGAAGTTGTGGGAGTTGGAGATGTCCGAATTGAGATAATAGATGGAGTGTGTCTCATACCACAGAATTCCCAACATGTATCACAATATACACACAATCTTATGCCAATTTGCCAACTAGATGGTATAGGCTACAAGGTAACCTTCTATTCTAAATCATATCGAATTACCAAAGGGAGTATGATTGTTGCAAGAGGCAACAAGGTGGGTATTCTTTACTCTCTATTCACCTAGAATAATGATCTATCACTCATGGTTTTTGAGATTCCCATATCAAAGTTATGGTACAATTTATTGTTTCATGTATCACACAGCAACTCAAAAGTGTTGTCCCAAAATGGATATATTCTTGCAATGATCTTTGTGGATTTTTCAATATTGGAGAATTTCTAGTTTGGGAATCGACATGAAGCTGATGCAGTGCTTGAATGAGAACTTCCAAGGAACCCTTAGATTTGGTTCAGACTCGCATTTATAGATTGACGCCCATAAGAACTCTTGATGGTGCATTGTGATTCATTAACTCTATGGATCACTCAATGGAGAAGGTTTGGCCATGTTCTCTCAAGCTAAATGATGAAATATTTCTTTTTTTTTTTTAATGCTTAGCTGCAATGGAGATAGAGAGCAATAAAAAGCTTAAGGAAACTTGGTATGATAATGGTGGAGAACACATGCTACAAGAGTTCAACAAAACTATCAACGGAAGGGAATATGACAGAATTTGATGGTTCTATACATTGCAACACATGATGATGTATTAAAAGGAACAAATCACACTATCCAAGAATGCCCTATGTCGATGCTACATCATGTAGACTACCAAAATAGTTTATGCCAGAGGCACTACTAATAATAGTGCATGTGATCAACTTGTCATCGAGCACAACCAAGGGATTGGAGGTAGCACATATGCTATGGATAGGATAATCTTGGACTATGATCATCTGAAGGTTTTTGGTTATGAGGCCTATGTGCATGTGTCAAAACAACTTTGTCAGAAGATTGATCCTTAGAGTACGAAATGTATTCTCCTTGTCTAGGGCACACGTGGAGAGTTGGATATCATTTATGATATCTAATGATTACGAAATTCTTCCAAAATATCAACTTTGTCCTAATGGGTCAAAGCTCCATGGGCAACTCGTCAAAGAACTGGAGATCAAGCATGTGTATTTCCATGGCTCCGACATGACCCTTGCAAACTCTCTATGAACTATGGTGCATATATCCATCCCTATGGAAAATGTTCCTCCTCCAATTGAGGATTCGTTTGACGAGCTTTAGCTAAAGCAAGTATCTCATTTCCAAGCATCAGAGGTGCCTACTCTAGAACATTCAGGTAGGTTGTCGAAACCTCTTAAAAGGTTTATTCCCAGGGTGGAATATTTCATGGTGACACATGTAGGAGAGCTCTTAAGCTACAAAACAAATTATGTGGGATGAGGACCACGACATGTGGTTGATGGCAATGGTAAGTGACATGGTGGCAATTGTCAAGAATTAAACGTGGGCATTAGTCACTCTACCATTAGGTATGAAAGCACCACTCTATAAGTGGGTGTACAAGTTGAAGTAGATAACTAACAGAACTCCATCTACAAGGCTTGACTCATTCCAAAAGGATTGCGATAGGAATAATGAATTAAATTTGAAGAAGTCTTTCCTCTAGTGGTCAAGGTGACAACCCTATGGATGATCCTTGCATTCATAGCATATAAATGGTTGGAGATGACCTAGGTGGATGTCAAGACAAACTTTCTTACATTGAGACCTTGATGATAAGGTTTATATGAACCAACCAAAAGGTTTCATGGGGCAAGGTAAGGTACATATTGTATGTAGGTTAAAGAAAAGCCTCTATGGCATGAAGCAATCTCCATATCAATGGTATAGAAAATTTGATGTGTTCACTTGTGATTAGGGTTTTGGGCATGATAATTAGGATTTGTGTTATATATGTGGAGACAAATTGAGGGAAATTTGATCTAGCTAATTTTAAATGTCAATAACATGATTTCTAGAAGATACTCAAGAGAGCTATTTACATAAAGAAAACTATGTGTTAAACCTTTGACATGGAGGATTTGGGAGAAGCAATACACATGCTCGACATGCACATTGCTCAAGAAAAGAGTAACCATCACATTTTTCTCTCACAAGTAGAGTACATCTCTAGAGTAATCGAGAGGTTTGGGATGGACATGTGCAGGTCATTTGAGTATGCCATTACCTCAACACTTGAAGCTTTCTAAAGATGGCAATCCCCAAGTCACTTGTTGATAAAGAATTCATGTCATGAGTTCTCTACCAATCTATAGTTAATAGCCTAATGTATGCTAGGGTCAGAATTAGAGATGGCCTATGTTCTGGGAGTTGAGATTAGATTTATGAAAAATAGCATTAAAAAAACTAGGAAGAAGTCAAAATAATGCTCAAATAAGAAACTAATGTATGGTCACAAGTTGGCATCAATACTCGATTTTACAAAATTTGAATATGGTGGATGTTTAGATAGTTGATGTTCTATGAAGCTATGTTTGTCATTTTGTAGATGGTGTAGTTTCCTAGAGGTTAAAGCTCCAAGAAGGGATTTGTGTGTCCATAACTAAAGCAAAATATGTTGCAACTACTAGAGTGTGTAAACAGGCCTCGAGCATGTGAAGGATTGCTATTGACTTTGATATTTGAAAACATACCCCATATCTTGTGGTGTGTGATAGTTAGTGTGGGACTACACTGACAAGGAATCTGGTCTATCATGCAAAGCCCAAACACATCAAAATGTGGTATCCCTTTATTTGAGAGTGTCTAATCAGCGAATGTATGCATCTCAAGAGAGTGTTGACCAATGAACATGCCACGTATATCTTGATCAAATGTCAAGTTGGTGTACAATACTATACCCATTAGGTGGGAGGAATGCTATGGATTTCAGTGGATGAGTTCCAAGGAATAGTGTGTTCATTTGGGAGTTCTAAGGAATAGTGTGTTCATTTGGGAACTTATTAGGGATCTGGTTGTAGCTTGGAATGAAGGCAGATTCGATTTTTGGGATTATTGGATATTATTCCAACTATATGCAAATGTGTTAGGCAATAAAGTCCATATGGAGTTGGATGACTCTAATGGTGTTTTGCACATTGATCTTGCCATGGATTTTTTCTACGATGAAGTTAGCTATGCCATCCCTGACAAACAAAATTCTATAATCCATTCTCCACATACAAACCTATATTCGTTGTATTCATTTAGCATGAATCAATAACAAAGGTTATTGTGAGTGATTCATGGAATCAGTTATTTGTGAAGATACTATGAGCCTCTTCTCTGTGGATTGATGAAAAATGTCTATGTCTCTAATTCAATTGTTTCTTCTTCCCTTACCCTTTGTTATCATATTTTTTTATTACTTGTTTATTGTCTAAGTACGTTCTACTCCGAACCCAATTTCCATCACATCAAAGCTGCTATATTGGTAGGGTATGCTAAGACTGCACTCGACATGGTCAAAATAGGAACTAAAAGAGGATTGGAAATATACATTATGCCAAAACTAGAATTTACAATATCCTCAATGCCACCTATGTCAACTATAGTTGGAGTATATGTAGTTGTAACATGACATATTTCAACACCTTATACACTGTCCCACAACCCCTTTGCAACCAACACATGGTGCATCCTATATGCCTATAGTGGGTACTTGGAACCATCCAAACTTATCCTCAATATCCAAAATATGGAATACGTAGTTATTTTGAACCATGCTTAGTGATCATACCTGATGTAAAAGGTTGAATCTTTATTGAAAAAATTAAACTGAAGTATCCTATGAAGGCACACTTCACTTTGTACTATACTATAAATGCTTATATTGAGGAATTAAAAACCCAAGAAAAATCTACAACAAATCTAAAGGCTAGAAAAATTTTTGAGGCTCCGCTGTGGTGCAAGCATTGAGGATTTGGGTCACATCTTCTTTGGGTGCTCCAAGTCTCCGTTGCTCTGGCAGACCCTTGGGAATATTTTGAGACTACAAGATCAAATCTCCTGGAAGCAAGCACTACTTGGGGAAGCGATCAGCTCCTCAGTGGCACTATGGAATGTTATAAGAGGGGAAACCCTTTGAAAGATTTGGAGGGAGTGGTGTGACTACAATTTTGGACACCCTCCTAAAGAGTGGTCGATCGAGAAGTCATTGTTCCTTCTCAGCAAAAGAATCTCCAACTGCAAGAGGTCCTCACCCTTTAGGCATCATAAAGTGTTTCTCATTGAGAACAACAAGATTAAATCCAAGTGGGCCCTGCATGAGGGGGACCAGAGGGTTCTTAACCTTCTTTGTAACACTCTCCAGATCAGCAAGTTCTACCCCTGTTTTGTGGGATTCAGGGGGTCCCAAGGGCACTAGTCCCATTCACTTGTAACTCGTTCTTCCTTTTTAATTAAAGTCCGGGAGAATAGGCAAAGGCCAAAATTCCATTTCAAAAAAAAAAAATACATATGTAGTGATTGTGATAGTGCAAATGAAGACCAAAACAATTCAAATATTTCAATTTTTTATGACAACAAATTCTGCGAGCTTATTGGTAGTACTATTTTTTGGCTTGATAAAATCCACGATAGCTAAGAGAAATATGAGACAATGTGTGGACATTGTCGATGATGCACTTCAAGAAACCATAACACCATGTTTTGATACCAATTGTTGTAGTTTTGGGGAGTAAGAGCACATATAAAATACACAAGAAGGAAAAGAAGCTTCGGAACATAATAAATAATGATAATACTAAGTGTGTAATGTATAAATAAAGTGTCCCATTAGGATTCCATGTGTATGTGCAAGTCAAGAAAAAAGGACCTCCTCAAGAGAGAAAAAAGGTGCCCCAATAATCTTAATTGTTTTCACACACATTACTAAGAGAGAAAAAATGTGCCCTAATAATCTTAAGTGTTTTCACACAAACTATTACCAAAGTAGGCCCAAGAAAAAAAATTGATTGACCTTCAATCTTGAATCTCATAAAATACAAATTATAATCGCTTATGTAATGATTGCATTTCAATCTTGAATCTCATAAAATACACTAATACAAAGATTATATTCGCCTATGGTGAATGCATTTTTTTTTTCATTATACAACTTAAACTTGGCTTTCATATCGTCCCAGTTTTGTTCAGTATACAACTTGTAAGAGATCAAGCTCGAGGCACATGATTTTACATTGAAAATTTCTTTTGATCTTTTTTTTTATAGCTTCCCCCTTTTTTTTTTTTTAACTTCTTTTCAAGACTTTGAGTTTTTAATCACTTGCATCTCTTTTTCCTTTTTACAAAGGTCCTTTGCTCCTTCATTTATCTAAATTGAACATCCTATGTACATTAA
Source organism: Ceratopteris richardii (assembly GCA_020310875.1). NCBI lineage: Eukaryota > Viridiplantae > Streptophyta > Polypodiopsida > Polypodiales > Pteridaceae > Ceratopteris > Ceratopteris richardii. Next base: position 98,847,398 of record CM035431.1, read on the forward strand.
TAATCACTCATCATATAAATTTTGAATGAATAATACCACAAAAAAACAAAAATGAACATAGATTTTTGAGTCAATTGTTTCCTCCCCAAATGGAGACAAATATAAGTGTAAAATGATAGTAGAAGAAGGCAAAGGAATGATTCTTAGGGTTTGTTAATTTAACAAGAAGAATTGAAGGAGAGTTAGTCCATATTAAGAGCATAGTAAATGTGTTGAGAGACTTCAAGACGAGGTATCATACAGACACAAGGGACAAGTTTACCATTAAATGTGATATATAAAATCAGTATGAGCTTTCACAAATCTATAAGAAGTTTCCTCATACTTGAGCATCTCTAAGTGTCAATATCTCCAAAACCTAAATTTACATGAGCGTGGTCATTCTTTCATTGTGCTCATGAATTTTTATACTAAGAATGTTTCATGAATTTTTATACTAAGAATGTTTCATGCCTGATTTTGAAAGCTCTATCCCAATTGAATCTCGTTATATCTTTTTGAGTTGATAATAAATGATTCAAAAAGTGTCCATTGTGAGGTTTGAACCTAAATAGAGAGCCTTGTAGCTAGTTGTTGAAAATTATGGAACATGTGCAAGCTCCAATTGTGAGGCTTGGCACATACTCACCTCTCATTTATTACCTCTTCATCATTTATGCATTTGTTGTAAGCCCAAAATGAAGCTAGCCCTTGAAAATATAAAGCCTACACTCATAACCTTAGAGCAGAGTGTTCAATTAAAAAGAGAAAATGTATTTATGGCTTATATAAAAGCAAAAATATCAATAGAGAGATAGAATATACACAAAAGTCATGAACTTATCCATATGGAGTGATGTGGAGCACCAAAAGTCACCCAAAGCAATGGAAGGACAAAGGACATGAAAGGAAAGGTCAAGAGGTGAGAGAAGATGCAAGGGTAGGTGAAAAGTCCCATACCCATACCTCTATATATAGAGATCATTTGAACATGAATCTTTGTGGAGATGGCAAGGAGATGGTGTAGAAGCATATGCTGGTCATTCTCTCACCAATGGATAGCAGAAGATACCTCATTTTTATGCTACAAGGCACAAAGGTATTCCAGCCGCATACCTTTTCTATACATAGTCACCTTGTGAAGGTCATATCTCTCTATGTACTTATCCAATTAATGTATATAATATCTTGTTGGAAATATTATCTTGTCTACTTTTGATATCTCAAATATCTCTATCAGATCATTCTCCTATAGTTACTGGGAATATTTCTTGTGAACCTCAGTTTTTTGCATAACCTGAGATGACAAGTAGTATATCTTTGAATAGTTACTTTTCTGGTCAAATGAACTCCAAATGGAGTGTTCTTTTGCTTGTTAGAAAGCTAAACGAGTCTACTAGTATGTGGACCAATTTTTAGAGCCATTCAATCTCTGTAGTGTTAGAGATTTAGGTTTTAGTAAGCATGTGTCTTACAAGGCAGATTCTAGAAGAGGTTCTCTAACTTCCGCTATGTGTATTGGAGTGTATTGGAGTGAAATTTCTCCACATTTTGGTATTAGAGCTTTGGTTGCAGAGCATTGGGAGTGGAGCCTATGGATGTGCAAAGAGATCTTGAAGAAGATGCAGAGATGTCAAAGGAAGGCATGGAGCTATGAGCTCAAGGAGTACTTAACACTCATGTGTGATGAAGATGAAGCTTTCATATGTAAGAATTTTGTTGCTTTATGTTATTTGAAGTGATACACTCTCTTGTCCTACTCTCTAGTACATATGATGATCATTGAATCTTGCTATAAGTGATAATAATCACTTGGTTGAAGCATTATGAGCAACCTATAGAAGGAGATGAAGATTCAAGCAAAGAATCTTGAATGAGCAACTACACATAGTTGCGTATAAACATTGTAAGCATGGTTGAGGTATTGCACTCAATTGAATGAAGTGCAAATTGCTATTATATACATGGTTGAATATTGAAGCTTTTATGTATGAGATGACAAGTTTTGGACAGCCATGCATGGGCTGAATATAAACTAAATTTGAAGTTGATGATTGATGTCTATAATGCAAGAATCTATGCAAATGTGGTCAAGGAGTTTATATACACATGTTTGATAATGTGTGGATCAGTATGAAGCTATTTTATAAAGCTTTCACAAGCTCAAATTTTGCAAGTTTATGTAGCCATGTGAATTGGCACAAAATGATCTGAATATATGCTCAAATGATTGATGATTTGCATGCATTATTATATGTGATTGTTAGTGTTATATTGAAACACTAAAGGTTGGTCATGTTCAGCCATAGATGAGCTGAAAGTAAATGTGTTTGGATGCCATAAAGATTGGCAAGATGTAAGGCTGCCATGTATGAACTTTGTGGATGAAACCCATTTAGGTAAATTTTGCAAAAGCAAGTTTGTATGCTTATGTTATGATAACTGAAAGCATTTGAATTTTGAGTTTAGATACATCAAGTGAATGCAATGATCCTATTCACACAAGCCCAATCAAAGGTGGGCAAAGCTTGTATGAAGTGATGACACAAAGCTTGGAGCCAAAAGTGAAGGAAGGAGCCCAAGCTAAAAGGTTCTAAAACACTTAAAAGGTTTGAAGACTTGAAGATTGAAACCCAAGCTGAAGGTGCACAAGGGTGAAGCCTAGGATTGAGCTTCCCAACAAAGGAGGAGTAGAAGACTCCAAGGTAAGGGCTGCCATAAAATGTTGAAGACTCAACAAGGACTTGAGGAAACTCCCAAGGTTCAAAGAGCAAAATCAAGCGCAAAGGTAGAAGGAAGAGTCATTCATGCAAAGTGTGACATGTTGGCTGAAGCAAAGGAAGGTAAAGAAGACCATTTGCAATGCTAAGGGCTGAGGTAAATGTTTTGAAAAATCCACATTGTGTGTGGTGGTAAGTTCCAAGCATAAATCATGTGAATGTATTGTCAAAGGATGAGGCTAGTAAGACCACCAAAAGAGAGTGGAAATCCAATGTAAAGACAAGTAAGACCATCTCAAGAGGAATGGCAAGTCTATGTGAGGCAAGTAAGACCATCCCAAGAGGAGTGGCAAGCCTATGTTAGGTGCTAGAAGCACCATAGACCAAGTGAAGGTCTAGTGAAAGGTTGAGGCAAGTAATACCACCTAAGAGAGTGGCAAGCCTATGGCAAGTAAGATCATTCAAGAGGAATGGCAAGCCTATGTAAAGGCAAGTAAGACCATCCCAAGAGGAATGGCAAGCCTTGTTAGGTGCAAGAGGCACCATTGTTCCCATTCACAATTTCTTATGTTTTCTTGTACCTTCAAAGCAAAGAAGAAGAATCACCAACCAATCAAAGGAAGAGATACGAGGGCAAAGGAAGCAAAAGGAGAAGAGGACAAGATTGGAGAGTAGCATGGACTCCCAATTGTAACTTGAGGGGGAGTGTTGAAAATTATGGAACATGTGCAAGCTCCGATTGTGAGGCTTGGCACATACTCACCTCTCATTTATTACCTCTTCATCATTTATGCATTTGTTGTAAGCCCAAAATGAAGCTAGGCCTTGAAAATATAAAGCCTACACTCATAACCTTAGAGTAGAGTGTTCAGTTAAAAAGGGAAAATGTATTTATGGCTTATATAAAAGCCAAAATATAAATAGAGAGATGGAATATACACAAAAGTTGTGACCTTATCCATATGGAGTGATGTGGAGCACCAAAAGCCACCCAAGGCAATGGAAGGACAAATGACATGAAAGGAAAGGTCAAGAGGTGAGAGAAGATGCAAGGGTAGGTGAAAAGTCCCATACCCCTACCTCTATATATAGAGGTTATTTGAACATGAATCTTTGTGGAGATGACAAGTAGATGGTGTAGAAGCATATGTTGGTCATTCTCTCACCAATGGATATCAGAAGGTACCTCATTTTTATGCTACAAGGCACAAAGGTATTCGAGCCGCATACCTTTTTTATATGTAGTCACCTTGTGAATGCCATATCTCTCTATGTACTCACCCAATTAATGCATATGATATCTTGTTGGAAAGATTATCTTGTCTACTCTTAGTATCTCAAATATATCTATCAGATCATTCTCCAATAGTTACTGGAAACATTTCTTGTGAACCTCAGTTTTCTACATAATCTGAGATGATAGGTAGTCTATCTTTGAACAATTAGTTGCCTGGTCAAATGAACTCCAAATGGAGTGTTCTTTAGCTTGTTAGAAAGTTAATAGAGTCTACTATATGTGAACCAGTTTTCAAAGCCATTGGATCTGTGTGGTGTGAAGGATTCAGGTTTTAGTAAGCATGTGTTTTACAAGGCAGATTCTAAAAGAGTTTCTCTAACTTCCGTTGCGTGTATTGGAGTGAAATTTCTCCACACCAGTAACTCTAGTAAGTTGTGAAAATAGATTCTTATGCTTGGTAATGCAGATGTACTTGAGCTTAGACATTATGCTTACAATTGGAGATCATAGTTTTTTTTTCCATAAAAGCAGTTCGGCAATAGCCTACTCTCCCAAACTTTAATTAATAGAAAAAACAAATGTACAAGTGAATGGGCCTAGCACCCATGAAACCCTCCAAATCCCACAAAGCAATGGTCACTTAAAACTTGCTAGCATATATTACAAAGAAGGTTGATAACCCTTTCGTCTCTCTCATGGGGGGCTCACTTGCTTTTAATCTTGTTGCTCTCAAGAAAAAACACTCCGATGCCTAAAAGGTGAGAGCTTCTTAAAATTGGAGATCTTAGTTCAATCATTGAAGATCTTTACTATTCATTTTGAGGGGAATCTTAAAAACCGCTCATCAATAAGGTGGAATTCACACTATGGATGTGACATAAGAGCTTTTGAATGTCATGTCATTACCACCTCGGTTCTTGTCTATTCATAATTCACACAAGTTTTTTTTTTTTTTATTTTTTTTTTTAAAATGGAGGTTCGGCCGAGGCCTACTCCCCCTGACTTTAATTTGAAAGAGAAACAACTGTACAATGAAGGGCACAATTCACACAAGTTGTGGATAGAGGGCATTGGAGACATTCAATGCTAACACTCGTTCCGTATGCTAGATGTAGTTTCACATTGTGCGAGAGAAACTTTGTACTTTGTAGTCTTTCAAAACTCTAGTGTCACCTTCAACCTCTTCACACACATGGATGGAATATGGAGCATTCGCATTTAGCGAAGATAAAATAACTGTGGGACGTACGCTAAAAGCTATATATTTTTAATAAATAATAATGAAATAAATATAATTATGATTTAAAAATTTAAAAAAGTTAATGGTCTCTTTGATCCACCAATTTTAGTTGGAAGGTGGAACCCTTTTGATTCTAGGGGAAGTGCTGGAACACTTTGGTCTCAAGTGCTCCATGACGTGGCATGAAGACACGTGTGCCACCATTGCTTAATATGAAATAGGAAATGTCAAATGATAATATCTTAATACATTTTCTTCTCTAAAAAGAGTGCTCTCGCTCAATGTAAAACCATCCTTACCTTCACATTCTTCAATGTCAAACCACCCTTATCACTCTCGTAGGTGGGTTGGTTAAGCACTAGCCTCATGAGGTGGAGGTCTTGTGTTCAACCCTCGGGTTGGACATGTAATGGATTTGGCAAGTCTAAATCAGTTGAATCTTGTCTAACCTCTGCTTTATGAGATATGGAGGGTTCCCCAAATACTATGCCCATTCATTTGTAGAGTTGTTCTTTCAAAGTTAAAGCTCGAGGAAATAGGCGCTTGCCGAATCTCCATTTAAAAAAAGAGGATATAGTGTCCCTAGAAATGCTCAATATATCAATCTCTTCCATGTGGTGCTAGAGAGGGTTTATATTGCCATGATGCAATCCCATCTGAACCACCAAAAATTAATTGTTGTTTTAGTTCAATTGTGCATACCACTTGGTTGACTCTCTTGTCTCGCTTGGGGGGGGGGGCAAGGGTTCAACCCACTTGCTAGTTGGAGATGTGCTCATTCTTGTGATGAGATGAATTGGTGCCCTTTGAGGATATTTCTCATTGGTCTTCATGCATTTTTGATGGATCTCTATCGACAAAAGCATGAGCTATACACATGCCCTTTGTGATACTTTTTCATCGATTCAAACCAATCTCTGCATCTGACCTTTGAGGGGTCCTTTCCTAGTTCTTATTGCTAATAGACCTTTGTGTTACATCCCTAGTAGTTGTCATCTAACCTTAGAGGGGTCTTTTCCTAGTTAACATCGTTAATAGACCTTTGTGTTACATCCCTAATAGGTGCTAGATCTTCTACGGATGCTCGTGGATGATTTGGGAGATCCATGGAAACTATGCCCTTTAGGTTGGGTTTAGACTGGAGCGGAGGAGCTGCTATGATTTTGAGCATTGTTCTAGGTGGAACATAAAAATAAAATGGTGTGCCACCGTTCATGCGTTCAGATATGCATGGCATTCAGATTTGCTACTACTTTTTATGAAAATAGAAAAAACAGAGACACAAAAAACCAATCATTCGCCTGCAACGATAGTACTTCTTCTGATGTGGAAGGCGGAACAATGTTGAGGCGGCCTAGAGAGGTCGGAACAAACTTCATAGAAATGTATTATGACATGGCTGTACACAATCACACGTTCCACCGCTCTCTGTGAACAGGCAAAACCACATGGACAAAAATAATAATTCGCGAGAGAAGCTAACAATCACACGTTCCACCGCTCTCTGTGAACAGGCAAAACCACATGGACAAAAATAATAATTCGCGAGAGAAGCTAACATTGATATGTCGCCGCCTTGTGTGAATTGGGCCTTAGTGTAGATCGCACTTCAATGTAGATCGTAAGATCCAGTGCCGACCGACGGTATAAAAAAAGAAAAGAAAAGAAAATTGTCGTTTTTTCCTAAGAGTTGAGATCGTATACCAGCGTTGACTGCTACATACCTGATACACCGACTGAATTTGTTGCCCCATTCTTCAGATTATTCTCATAATGACAGCGACGGTGGCACTTTGAAGCGTCCAATATGACGGCAACGGCGGATTTCTCCATTTTTCTCTGCTTCCATGCACCGCACTACTTTTGTTGCTCAATAATACGTCTTGTACTCATACCGAGCAGAACAGTTAGCAGACATAAGCGTCGAGTCTAGCATCAATGGAGGATTTGCATTTCGCCCTGTTTCCATTCCCAGAACAAGGGCATATCGCGCCCATGTACCAACTAGCGCTGCATCTGGTTTCCAGGGGTGCTCACGTCACCTTCATCAACACAGAAACAGGTCATCAGAGACCTCGCCAACTATTAGATCCTCCAAACCAGCACAACACGCTTAAACACTTATGCATTACTGATGGCATTTCGACACAGAGACGGGCTTCCCTCCGACATGACGTTATTGTTTCTGATGCGAATGGTGTAGCTGATTTATCCTACTCTTCGATGCCAATTCTTTTGCGGAGTCTTGAAGGCCAGGCCTCGTTCTTGGAGGAGCTTCTGGACGATCTCAAGGGGTCACGTGATTATCCCCCCCTTTCGTGTTTGATCATCGATGCTTTCATGCCCTGGACGGCTGCTATTTCTCAGAAGCTTCAGCTCCCATGGATCGTTTTCTGGACCACTTCAGCCACACGGCTTCATTATACTGTCCAGACACTAGAACCTAATGGTAGGTCTGTGTGAGTGCATGTAGGTGTGTGTGTGTGTGAGAGAGAGAGAGAGAGAGAGAGAGAGAGAGAGAGAGAGAGAGAGAGAGAGAGAGAGAGAGAGAGAGAGAGAGAGAGAGAGAGAGAGAGAGAGAGAGAGAGAGAGAGAGAGAGAGAGAGAGAGAGAGAGAGACTTTTTAATGTCTATTAGAGGCCAAAATCGGCCTATGAGACAAAACATATACATCAGCATGATCCGATCCACTGTAATCCCAAAAGGAAAATAAAAATGTGAGTACAAAACAAAGTATAAAAGGAGGGCATAATAGCTTGCGTCGAGGGTATGGGGTGCTATGGGTATGCACTCTATATGCTCAGGGGGTGAGATACAAATATGATATAGGGAGGGGAGGGTGGGTGGAGTCATAACCCTCTAGATGCTTGGAGTGGATGTGGGATATAATGCATCGATGGGTAGGGCATCGTGGCGAGCCTCATAATGCTTTGCACGTCCAAATCGGTAAGTGTGCTCTATTGACGTCTCCATATCTCCATGTCATGGCGTGCATGAATTGCCGGAATCTCTCTCTCTCTCTCTCTCTGTGGTGGAGACAGGCTCTTTGGAGTGGGGGTCTCGGATGTCTGCACTGTCGTCTAAGCTCCTCTACTCTTTGTAATGTGACACCCTGCATCGGGCTTGGCTCCCGGGCGGTTGTGGGTTTGAAGAAATCTGTAATATGAGTCTAGAGGGTCGGGTGTATCTCCATCAGTTGGAGAAGTGAGGCATTGCGGAGCTAGAGCTCTACTAGGAAACGACCTAGAGGGTGCTGGTCTTCCATCTCCAGTAATGCCCTGATCCCTCTGGGTCCCGTGAAGATCTGCGGGTAGCGGTGTTGGAGAAGTGAGGCATTGCGGGGCTTGAGCTCTACCAGGAAATGACCTAGAGGGTGCTCGTCTTCCATCTCCACTAATGCCCTGATCTCTCCGGGTCCCGTGAAGAGTTGTGGGTAGCGGCCTCGAAGATCCTCATATACCTGGCATCTACATGTGTAATGCTCCTCATCCTCCACCTCCTCTGAGCAGATCCTGCATAATCTCTCGTTCTTGGGGGTGTGTGTCGCTTGCTCGGCCTCAATCTCGACCTGGTGTGACGATACTTTGAGCTGCTCAATGGCCACTCTCTAAATTGGTGCCATGTATGTGTCCATGTATCGTGGTCTCTGGATGAAACCATCCGCTGTCACTGTCAGGAAGTGCCCTCTGTAGTGTTGCCTCTTTGTGGGAAGAGGCTCCCGTGGTGCTATCCATGTCTCCCTGATGTGTATCTGTAGTAGGTCTTGACGGATGATCCTGTTCTTCTCTGAATGAGAGAGGGTAATGTAGGGGGAAGAGAGGTCATACTGAAAAGGGGGGAGGTCAGCAATGCTCATGCCATGGTCTGCCAACCATTGGTAGGTCTTTGCATACCATACTCTCTCATGCCTTGTCTCTACCAAATGTTTGGAGCTCGCAAATGCAATCTTGGTGAGTCTGTTGGTGGGGAGCTCCCTGACTCTCAGGATAAAGGTCACCAGCTCGAAGAGGGCCTCCACGAGCATCGGTGGTGTGCCAAGCTCAGCCCGTATAATGTCATGTGGAATCGAGGGCTTGCTGCAGAGCAAGTGCGAGATCATGGTGACATGGGGCCTCTCAATTTGCGTCCACATCACCGCCGTAATGCTTGGTGCCCATACTGCTGCTGCGTACATTAGGGAAGGTGTCACTAGAGGATCAAAGAGCCACCCCTTAGTCCGGAGCTCCCGGAAATGTGCCTGAAAGCAGTGTCTCTCCAATCTAGCAAGCGCCGTATAGCCTCGCGTCAACCTGTCTCATGTTGCCTTGGCCACGTAGAACATGCCTGTACTGTTCGAGAAGGTGACACCTAAGTAGATGTAAGAGTCCACTACCTCTATCTGACCTCAAGCTCTGGTGAAAGAGGCTCGACGGTGTACTGTTGTCCTGGAGGTGTTGAAGATCATGACCTTGGTCTTGCCAAGGTTCATTGTGAGTCCTCTCTCAGTGAAGAAGGTATCGAGCTCCTGTAAATGTGACTGCAGCAAGGATATGTGTACTTGCGTACCTCCGAAGTCTCCTCCTTGCCCTCCTGCTCTCTGTATATACTCCGTGATCTCGTCGATGTAGAGAGCGAAGAGAGTGGGTGAGAGGGAGCAACCTTGTTTCACACCAATGGTGCTAACAAGGCTGTCCGATAGGCTGTCAGGGCAACGTACCTTACCTGTGACTCGTCCATACAAAGCATGGATGGCCCATAGCATGTTTGACGGTAGCTGTAACTCTTGGAGTGTCCATAGTAGTCTCTCTTGGGGAACCATGTCGAAGGCTTTGCAGAAATCCATGAAGGAGCAACAGAGTCTCCGCTTCCTCGCCTTCGCACTCTCGATCAGGCAGCGAAGCACGAAGATGTGGTCGTGGTGGAGAAAGTGCGGCGGAAGCATGCTTGGTAGGGTGCTCTGATCCCAATTACCTCAGCATGTGTACTAAGCTCTACCTCTAGTACTTCCCCATGGATCTTGGCTAGGATATGGCCTACGATAATAGTCATGTAGTTCCTCGGGTCCATCATATCGTCGGACTTGCGGTTGGGGGGGGGGGGGGGGGGGGGGGGGGAGAGAGAGAGAGAGAAAGAAAGAAAGTCATATTAACATCTTCTGGAGGCCAAACTTGGCCTATGAGACAAAAACCATGTACAAGTCTAGTAACCCTGTGTAGAAGATGAAATGAAATAAGAAGTATATCGCTACACAAAGCTATATAGGGCTGGAAAAGGTTGGGGAGACGTGGCTCTGACTTTGCAGATAGTGGCCACCTAATACATGGGGAATCCATAATGTGAGTAAAAACACCCTAGCTACTGGTGATGGGTGGAGGTGGGTGTAGTATGTGATACATCGGTGGTGGTCTGAGTGCCTCCTGAGGAAGACAACCCAAGGGGTGGTGGTACGCCTATGCTCCATCATGTGGTCGTAGGCTGTCCTGATGCGTGAGATATCCTCCTTACATAGTCGTGGCCGATGATATCTGCTCATGCGTGGTTGGCCCCGTGCTCTCTGTGCTGCCGCCTGGTGGAGCGTGAGCCCTATAGATGGACCTCTCGGATGTAGCTCAGCTCGCTGAAAGAACTGGGTAATGGTCTGCTGGGTACTCACCTGTGGCTGATGAGTGGTGAGCGGGCTGTAGTGATCGCTCTCGCCTCTCGTATACCGTTGTGAGAAAGTTCTCAAGCGTCGCTGGTCTCCCATAGTCATGCACAACTGGAGTGACTCCTCTATATGGAAGTGTGCTCGTAGGTCTAAGTATGCTGGGCATCTGATAACAAAATGCTCCTCACTCTCTACCTCTGTCTCGCATACTGGGCACCACCTCTCCTCACGGGGGACTCCCTTGGACAGACCCCTCTCAATCTCGAGCTGATGTGATGAAACCCGGAGCTGCCCAATGGCGACTCGAAGGTGGTGGGGTAGGTATGTCTGCATGTATCTTGGAATCTTGATGAAGCCCTCGTCTGATATATGTAGAAAATGCTCACAGTAATAGAGCATTTTCGGTGGCAATGTATCCCTAGGGCTCACCCATGTCCTCTGTATGTATGTATGCCATATCTCCTGACGAATGATCCTATTCCTCTCTTGATGAGAGATCGAGTAGGTGGGTGCATGTGAGTCGTACTGTAGTGGTGGTAGCCTGTCAATGTCAAAGCCATGATGGGCCAACCAATCTCATGTCTGTGCATACCATGAGGAGGTGTCGCCTGCTAATGCCATATCACGTGATGCCTGGAAAGCACGATAAGCAATGCTCTTTGTATCCATGCTCCGGAGTCTCTGTAATAGGCATACTGTCTGGAATAGTGCCTCCACTAGCATCGGTGGTGCAGCGAGCTCTGCTCTAATGATATCATGTGGTATGGAAGGCTTGCTGCGATAAGTCTGGCAATCATGAGGATCTGTGGTCTCTCTAATGCTGTCCATACTGAGGTAGCTAATCCTGGTCCCCATATGGCTGCCCCATACATGAGTGCTGGCATAACCAAAGTGTCGAAGAGCCACCCCTTTGTGCGGGGCTCCTGAAAATATGCATGGTGGCAGTCTCTCCATCAAAGCTAGTGCTGCATGCCCACGTGTGATGCGGTCACGGGCTGCCTGAGACATAGAGAAGATCCTTGATGCTGCTGTAAATGTCACTTCTAAGTATACAAACAAACTGTGTCTGCGTACCTCTGCTGATGTATGAAAGATCACGACCTTGGTTTTACCAAGGTTCACAGATAACCCTCTGTGTTTGCAAAAGTCATCTAGGCCATGTAGATGATGCTGTAGACCTTCTGCAGACTCTGAAACCAGTACAATATCATCAGTGTATAAAAGAATATGGATTGTGGACCCACGTACCTCAATGCCATCACCCCCTTGCTGCTGTATGTAGTCCACTATCTCATCAATGTAGAGACCAAAGAGGGTGGGTGAAAGAGGGCATCCTTGCTTCACCCCGATAGTGCTAGCAAGTGGATGAGATAAGCCCCCCCGGACATATGACTCTACCTGATACTCTCTCGTATAAGGCATAGATCCCCCATATCATCTCCTCCGGAGCTCCGATATCAAGTAGTCATATGAAGAGTCGTTCCTTGGGAACAGTGTCAAATGCTTTGCGGAAGTCCACAAAGCAACAATATAATCTCCTCTTCCTCATCCTTGCCTGGTCGATCAGGCATCTCAGAGTGAAGATGTGGTCAATGGTAGAGTAATCGCGTCTGAAACCTACCTGTCCTGGAGCTCTGATACCCTTCCTCTCAGCGAGAGTACTCAACTCTGTCTCTAGTACCGCCCCATATAACTTGGCCAATATAGGGCCAATCATGATCGTCTGGTATGTAGCTGGATCCATAATATCACCTGACTTATGAATGGGCACTATGGTGTGCTCAGTCCATGAGTCAGGGAACCCTTCAACCAGTGCACGATTGAAGAGGTGGGCAATGAGCGGTGCAAGGGTCGTGCCTCCGTAGATGAGGTGGTCTTCCTGTAGACCGAAATGGTCATGGGCCCTGTCATGCTGTAGACGGGCAATAGCGCGTCCCACCATAGTGGGTGTGAAGAAGTCAGAGGTAGTAGGACGTGAGCTCTGTGGACTGGGAATGGGGGGCTGGCCTGGGATCTCGTATAGGCTCCATGCATAGCCATGTCAAGTGCTCGGGTCTCGGATGGGTGTCTGCTGTCTCCTCTCTCTCAACTGTCGCCATGCCACTACACTATCTCGACTCATGAGCAAATGATAAATATCTCCTCCCAATCTTGCCGTTTGCGGCGACTAAGGCTCTGCATGCGACGCTGTGTCTGTGTGTGTGTAATATCCCCTCCATGCTCTAAAATCCGTAGGTGCTTCCATAGCTCACGGCAATCTGCATCATACCAACGGTTCTGGGGCATGGAACCTGTGCGTGGAGGGTGTATATGTGTGCGGTGTGGAAAGCTGCAGAGAGCTGAGTCATGTAGGATGGTGGTGAACTGTGATGTAAGTGTGTCCAAGGGTGCGAGTGGATTGAGGGAGAGTAGGCGGGTGTGTAAATGGTGTGCATAAACGTGTGAGAGCTCGTATGTGAAGTGTATCGTGGTGTGTGTTTGAGTGGGTGAGGGAGGGTCTAATGGAATAGGAGATGAGAGTGTGAATGTGATAAATGTATGGTCAACACCAAGTGGGCGTCGTTGAATACTAAGTGAGGGGATGAGTGAAGCTCCAGAGGTGGTACCTAAAATGTAGTCGACTGTGCTCTCACCTCCCCCGTGAGGGAAGCAAGTAAGTCCGCCCAAACCTGGCGAACGATTCATCTCGTTATATATAACGAGCTGATGTCGGCTGCCTAGCTCAAGTAGATGTCCACCATACCCGGTGGTGTCCTTACCCATATCCGCTGATACTCTACTGGTGCTCATCTCATCTGGGTCTCTGGCCCTCATGAGATGTGGGTGATCCATGTCGTATGCCTCGCACTGATGTGACTGAGTGCGGCCATTGAAGTCCCCCATAAGGAAGACTTCGCCTAGTGTGCCGTAATGTAGTATCTTATCTGAAAGTGATGTATATGGTGAGTCTCTATCTCGGATCGGTCCCCCAAGATCCTATCCTGCGTATCGAGATTTGCCTGGAGGGAAGTAGCATATAGCAATGTAAATCCAGCTCCCTTGTGCTATAGCCTATCTCCATGGAAACCCACATGTATCGTGCCTCCTCATCTCTTCCTATAATGTGGATCCGGCTCTGTATCTCTTGTCTAAATACGATGGCCATCCCCCCCCCCCCCCCCCCCCCCCCCCCCCCGGCCCGACCCTCGCGCTGTACTCTGTCTCGTCGTGGTCCTCAATGCAGATTCCCAATGAAAACTTGCAATGCGTGGTAGACCTCTCTCTGGGCTCTCGTGTGTCTCTGTGATGCACGCAAAGTCATGTGATACCAAGATCTCCTCGAGTCTGTTTGGTCGCGTCTAGAGTGCCCCGTTGCAGTTCCACACTGCTCCTCTGAGTGGTGTCTCTCGGTGTAGTGATGTCTCATAGGTCGCGTGGCCCTATTTGATAGGGCGTCCATCTATGAAGACCTTACCATCATGGTAAAAGGCCTTCCTCCCCTCTCGGCGTGCCTGGAGACGGTCCGTGCCTCCTCAGAGCTCATCTTAAGGATGAGTGCTCGCAAACGCGATGTATCCCTTCCAACCCTCCATGCGCCTGTGAAGGGCATGCTCTCGTATCCAAGACGATGGCAAATGTCAGTGGCATCTTCCTCCGGTGATGCCCCTTCGGGTAGGCCTGTAATCCGAATGTGAAGTCTTCGAGTGTGTCGAAGCCTCTCCTCCTCAAGTGTATCTTTGACTTGTGTGAGCTCTTCTTTCTGCACGTCTTCGGTAACTTCCTTCTGAACCCTTTTGTGTACTACTTCCACCCACGACTCTCGAGTAGATTCTACCTCCGTTTTGATTTCCTTCTTTATTTCTTCTTTGAGTGTCTCCATGTTGGAGATCTCCCCCTCTTCTTTCATGTGCTCATAAGCTGTCCTCCAATTGTCTCGTTCTTCTGTGAGAGTCTTCACTTGTTCTTCGAGTCCTTTGACTTTATCCATTACTTGTTCTTCGAGTCCTTTGAACTTTTCCATCATTTTTCATATCTCCATATTGAGGTTGCGGTCTGCCTCCTTTTTGCCCTCTTTGAGGGCTTTAGCGATAAGTTCGTCCACTTCCCTCTAGTCCATGGGAGCCTTTTCAGAGATTAGGTTTAGGGTTTCAGATTTTTTAGGTAAGGGCTAGAGAGAGAGAGAGAGAGAGAGAGAGAGAGAGAGAGAGAGAGAGAGAGAGAGAGAGAGAGAGAGAGAGAGAGAGAGAGAGAGAGAGAGAGAGAGAGAGAGAGAGAGAGAGAGAGAGGGGGGGGGCTGAGGTTAGGTGGGGGGTTTGGGGTTCGGTTTAGGGTTTCAGGTTAGGGTTAGGGTTAGGGTTAGGGTTAGGGGCAGGGTTAGGGTTAGGGTTAGGGTTAGGGGCAGGGTTAGGGTTAGGGTTAGGATTAGGATTTAGGGTTTCAGTTTAGGGTTAGGGTTAGGGTTAGGATTAGGATTTAGGGTTTCGGTTTAGGGTTAGGGTTAGAATGGAAGATTAAAATAGGTATATTAGGCATATTCATGGTTAGGGTTTGGGGTTGGTTTCAGGCTAGGGTTAGGATTAAGGTCGAGGTGGAGGTGGGGTTCAGATCTGAAGTTCGTGCTCTTGATTCCTTGAAAACTAAGGGTGGCGGAGGAGTTTCCGAGATGACTGATTCAGACCTGCAGAGAGGTGATGCAGATCTGAGAGGACTCATGCAGGTCTGAGGTTCGAACTGAGCAGATCTGTGACACAGATCTGAGAGAACATAGATCAGGGCCTTGACTGATGCAGATCTGGACTACGAGCTGGAGATGGTCGCTAAGCTGGAGCTGGAGCTGGACGGGCAGGACGAGGGGGGGGGGGAGAGAGAGAGAGAGAGAGAGAGAGAGAGAGAGAGAGAGAGAGAGAGAGAGAGAGAGAGAGAGAGAGAGAGAGAGAGAGAGAGAGAGAGAGAGAGAGAGAGAGAGAGAGAGAGAGAGAGAGAGAGAGAGAGAGAGAGAGAGAGAGAGAGAGAGAGAGAGAGAGAGAGAGAGAGAGAGAGAGAGAGAGAGAGAGAGAGAGAGAGAGAGAGAGATTTTTAATGTCTATTAGAAGGCCGAACTCAACCTATGAGACAAATCAATGTACATGGGTGTGTCTTCTGTCAATCGGAAAATATAAAAGTGCTAAAAAAACTGGTAAAGCCGATATAAATCTATGTAACATGCATGTGGAGATGTCCATGAAAGTGGGTGGAGTGTATGGAGTGCTATATCTATGATAGTCTATATGCTAAAGGGTAGTTCAAGCATGAGAATGCATCTGAGTGACTAATTAGCTCCATCCTGTACTAGTGGGTGGATATAAGATGTGGTACATAGGTGGAGGTGGAGTCGGGGCTGCCGTGATGATTGCAACGGGATCAACCATGATCTGGGATAGTCTCTCCTCCAAGGCGCGATTGTCATGAGCCGAGAACTTTGCAATCTGGTGTCGGTGAAGTCTCGGAGTCCGATATCCTATAACACGGGGTCCAGTATCCTATAGCACGGGGTCTGATATCCTATTGCACGGGGCAGTCTCCTAGCTTGGGAGGTCTAAGCTTGCTGAAGAGTCAACCCTCTCAATGTATGAGTTGAGGGAGGGAGGGCTGCTGCACATCGTAGAACAAAGAAGTGAGTGAGCTGGCTCCGTCTCCCTCCTGTATGGGCTGCTGCGGTGGGCTCGAGTACGGAATCTCTATGACTCTGTATCTCTAGTAAGAATCGCTCGAGTTGTCGCTGATCTCTAGAGTCCATGATCTCTCGGAGGGTGGGCTGCCCTATAAACAGTCTCGTATCTGCCTCTGATGTCATCATATGCCCTATATCTCCATACAAAGTGCTCCTCATCCTCCATTTGTACTCTGCATATTCTGCATTCCACTCCTCTCTAGGAATGTTTGCGGCTCTGCCTGTCTCAATCTCTAATCAGTGTGATGAAACCCTCAACTGGCCAATCGCTACCCTCTAGCTATGAAGCATGTAAGTATCCATGTAGCGTGGTCGCTGGATGAAACTGTCCTCTAGGATGTCTAAGAACTAGTCTCTGTAGTGCGATAGTCTCGATCCCATGTGTGGTGTGAGCCATGTCTGACTAATGTAGAGCAGCCAAAGATCCTGTCCAAGCACAATGTTCCTCTCACTATGGGAGAGGTGGATGTGAGGTGAGTGGGGGTCATATTGAAAGGGAGGCAATCTATCCATATCAAGTCAATGATTATCAAACTAGGCTCTAACTTGAGCGTACCAAGCTCTCTCATATCCTTACTCTCATTGCTGTATAGTTGCCTCAAATGCTTTGCATGCGAGTGTGTCTGTAGGGAGCTCCCTCATCCTATGAATGAAGTAGATAGTCTTGAATAGTGCATCTACTACCATGGGTGGTGCAGGTAGCTCTTCCTTGATGGTGTCATGTGGCACTGTATCCCGCGAAATAGTCAAGAGATCATACCTACTTGTGGCCTCTCGATCACACTCCATTAGGTGACTGTGAGGCCTGGGGCCCAAACTCTCGCAACATACATCATAGTTGGTCTGACTAGTGTGTCAAATAGCCACCCCTTCATGCAGGGCTCCTGGAAGTGTGCTTGGTGACATCTCCGCTCTAACATGGCTAAAGTTGCATATCCTCATGTGAGTCTGTCCGTGGCTGCCTTGCTCATGCTCAAGGGGCCATGCAAACTCATGAATATGACTCCGAGGTAGACATAGGAAGTGACCACCTCAATGTGTTCGACAAAAGCTCATAATCTTGCCCCATTCCTCACCATGGAGGAGGTGTGGAAGATCATGACCTTGGTCTTGCCAAGGTTTACAATCAAGCCTCTCTGTGTACAAAACTCATCTAGGGCAGCCAGGTGGCGTTTTAACCCCTCGGGTGATCTAAAACCAATACAATGTCATCGACATATAATAAAATGTGGACATGTGTACTTGCAAGGTCTTGACCCTCTCCTCCAGCTTGGAGAATGTAGTCCTCAATCTCGTCGATGTAGAGACCAAATAGAGTGGGGGAGAGTGGGCAGCCTTGCTTAACACCGATGGTGCTAGCAATGGCCTCAAACAACCCTCTTGGACACTGTATCCTCCCAATCACCTTCTCATAGAGTGCATAGATGGCCCAAACCATCTCTGATGGTACTCCCAAGCTGAGGAGGCGTCGGAAGAGCCTTTCTTGTGGCACTGTATCAAAAGCTTTGGAGAAGTCCACAAAGCAGCAATATAATCTCTTCTTCCGCACCTTTGTCCCATCAATGAGGCAACGCAAAATGAAGATCTGATCAATAGTGGAGAAAGCCCGTCGAAAACATGCCTGGCTTGGTGCCCGTAGCCCCCGAGTCTCTGCATATGAGCTGAGCTTTGCTTCAAGTATGGCCCCGTATAGTTTGGCCATGGTGTGGCCAACCATGACAGTCTTGTAGTTCCCTGGGTCCAGAGTGTCGCCATATTCGTGGATAGGCACATTGGTGTGCCTAGTCCACTCCATTTGGAAGCCCTCCCCTATAGCCCGGTTGAAGACATGTGCAATCAATGGGGCTATAGTGGATGCTACGTATATGAGATGCTAGCTTTGCAATTCTGTGTGGTTTGTCGAACGTCCATGTCGTAGTCTTCCTATGGCCCTCTCAACCATCTTTGCTGTGAAGAGAGAAGAACTAGTAGGAAGAGGCTCATGTGGTTGGGTAATGGGAGGCTGCCCAGGTACCTCATATAATCTCTTAGCATAATCATGCCATGTATGTGGAATCTGGATCCCCAATAGGTATGGTCGGGCGTGGCTCTTGAAGGGTACGCCATGTCGCAACACTGTCCATACTCATAAAGAGGTGGTATAGCTCAAGCTCCTAGGCCTCGTCAGAGGTTCACCTCTTTTGACGCGTGAGGGTCTTCATCTATCTCTTGGCCTCTCTCTCTATGATCTCTCTCAATGCTCGCTGAGCTCATAGTCGGAGATAGAGATCTCTACATTCCTCATCATACCAGTAATGTTGTGGCATAGTCCTATCACGAGGAAGGAGATAAGGAAGAGAGTTCATGCAGAGATTGAGGCAAGGAAGCATAGTCTTCTTCTTTTTTTATTACATAGAGGAATGTACAAAAAAATGACCTAATACACCAATACATTTAGTGCAATATATAAAGAACAATACATAAGGAAAATCTTAATGTCCACGAATGAGTGAGCGGGCAAGAAACAAAATGTGCTATCACTCTTGGTAGGTAAATCTAGTAAAGCTGAATGAAGTATCCCTGACATATACCGGCGTGACCACTATACATGTCAGAGAAATGAAAAGTGATACTTGTCATTCGCGATCATCACATGTTGAGTTTGATATGTCAACACTTCCCCTTGAGCTTAACATCATGTCATGTAATCCAAGCATCTTCTGAAGACTGAAACTTATTCAACTTCTCAACTCCAAGTGCTTTAGTGAAAATATCGGCAACCTGCTCATGTGTCCTCACATAAACAAGGTCAATATCACTTGTTAATACCTTTTCCTTGATGAAATGATAATGCACCTCAATATGCTTTGTTCTAGCATGAAAAACAGGGTTCCGTGCTAGTTGTATGCATCTTATATTATCACAATAGATGGTGATAGGCTTTTGCACTTCCACACTTAAATCTGCAAGTAGCATCTCTACCCATGATGCTTCACATGCTTCCATTGAAGCACCTCTATACTAAGCCTTTGTACTCGACAAAGCAATGGTGGGTTGCATCTTACTGGTCCATGTAATAGCTACACTCCCAAGTGAGAATAGAAAGACACTAGTAGATCTTCTATCTGGAATGCTACGAGCCCAATCTGCATTGGTGTATCCATGAACCTGCAATTTTGCTTGAGCTTCATAAAACAATGCATAATCCAAAGTAGCACTCACATATCGTAGAGTACATCTCAAGGCATCTAAGTGTGATTTCATGGGAACCTGCATAAATTGATTTTCAAGTCCAACAATGTAGCTTAGATCAGGCTTTGTAATTGTGAGCTATATCAAACTTCCCACAATTTTCCTGTACATAGTAGCATTTTCCAATGCTTCACCTAATGTAATATCCATCTTCAAATTTTGATCTAATGGCATAGAAATTGGCTTACAATCAGCCATACCATACTTTTGCAACATACTCAAGGCATATTGCCTTTGCAACATCCATATACTTGTTTTTGTTGGAAACAATGTCCCATGGTCAAGATATAATGTCCTATTGGTCAAAAGTGTCCAGAACTGAAAGCATAATATACAGTTTTTATAGTCCCTCTGTAAACAAATGCGCATAGCGCAGTGGATAAAGTAAAATACTCCCAACCATGGGGTGTGGGTTCGAATCCCATGGACGACGCAATGGAAACGTGAAGATTTTTTATCATGCTTTAGCTTTTCTCATACGGCGAGCGATCACGGATTCTGACGCGAGCGCGTGTGTTTTCTCTTGTTTTTTGAAGATGATAGCGTTCGTATTACGAATAGCTTTATCAAATACTTTTGGAGGAGCTTTTCAAAGTATAAGCAATACTATATAAGAAGAGCATGGCTCATTGTTATTTCATCCTTCATCTAGTTTCAACACCAAGCTTTGGTACCTCAATAGAGGTGATGTTTTTTAGCACATGGGGCAGCCATGGTGCTATCTTGGAGCATGTTGAGGAGCGGCTATGGAGTTCTTCTTGAAGGAGAAGAGTGTGCTCACACTCTTGCTCATGGAGAGGACTTGACCATTAGCAGCTTGGTGGTGTGGATCATCCATCTACATAATGTATTTGAAGGATGTCTTCTACATGAAGATTTCGGGTTACTTCAAAGACATTGGATGGTGGTTAACATAAGATTTGCATCTTATGTTAAGAATTCAGGTACATGTTCTCTTTATGCACACAGGTACTACTTGGAGCTTATGGAGGTAGTGGCATCCATATCTGGAGGAGTCCTATTCGGCATAGGCACAAGAGAATCAGTACATGTATGCTTTATGCATATTTGGATGAGGTGTTTGAGAAGGTATGGTCATATGAGTTTGAGGATTTCTGGCAACAAACTTGTTAGCATTCTTTGCTACTTTTGTAAGTATGTGATCTTTTCACACACGTGTCTAACTTATGGTCTTCCATAGCCTAAGGTTAGATGAGGGTTTGTTGATTATTAGTTTTAGACTGATCCTTCCTCTTTTTGTCACTCATATTCACTCTTCTACAACCTATTAGGTCACACATCTCATATATATTCAGATTTCTGTCCATACATATGAATATGTTTGTTACATTTGTACATTCACTCATCCATCTATTTTTGTTCACATAGAGTGGTTGAGAGTTTTGCTCCCACATTGTACATTGAACATTGGTATATATGATAGTGTGAGTAAGCAGTGGCCATAGTGCAAAAAAATCGCGATTTATTCGCAAAATAAAAGTCGTTTTAATCGTCCATGATTTAAATCGAAAAAATTGCGATTTTTTTACTTTTTTGTGACGAATTTTTTCGGGCAGAACTTTAAAACCCTGATTTTGGACGATTTTTTTCGGAAGATCCAGGGTTCAGCTGCGCTTGGTCATTGTTGGCAGTTGCCTACATTGCTTGGTTGGAAGTGCTTGGAAGTTGGATCTCTAAAAGATGGGAAGGCTGCCCGATCCTATTCGCTCTCATGTGCAAACCATCGGGCCAAATACATGGAAGTGCAAGCATTGTGAAGGTACTTTCACAGGTTCAGGCTCACGTGTAAGAGCTCATTTGCTTGGGCTGAAAGGTGGTGGCATTGGGAAATGCACAAAAGTGCCACCCAAAGTTTTTGATGAGCTGATGGCAAAACTCCAAGTCAATAGAGGAGTTGGTAATGTTGTGGAAGAGGTGAATGAAGATAACCAACATGAGGGAGTGGGAGAATATGATTCAGCAGGTACTTCTAAGATTGCACGAACTGAAAGCAAAGGTTCATGGCCTCGATCCTCCACACCATCAGATTTTGAAGTAAGTCAAGTGAACACTCCATATGATTTACCATCTAGTATATTCATGAAAGCAAGCATGAAAGCAAGCTTGCAAAAGCAAGCAACGGAAGTGGCCACACATGAGATGACGAAATTTTTCATCCAATGTGGCATTCCATTCAATGTTGCTAATACCGTTGCATGGAAGAGATTGATAAATGCCCATGGCAAGGACCATCTGCACAAGTATTGAGAACAAAGTTACTAAAGAAAGAAAAGTCTAATCTTGAGACAGAGTTGCTTTCTTTGCGGATGACATGGCAAAAATATGGCTGCTCTATATTGTGTGATGGATGGTCAGATATAAGAAAAAGAAGTGTGTACAATATTTTAGTATCATCATGTAAGGGCACAATGTTTCTTCGTGCCATACCTGCTTTTCAGCCCGGTACTACTGTCACAGTTATGATTCATCATTCATGACACATGTCTCAACTTTCATACATATTTTCTAGTTATTGATACTAGTTTGAACTTTGTAGTAAGTTGTAACTATGAAGTTTGAACTAGAATCTGGATAGATCATAGTTTATAAATCATGATTCATATTTCATCTTTTATGGTATCATTGAATCCTCAATGATCAATGATCATGCATGTAATGTGCATGATGCATAAGCATCATGCACATTGCATGCATAATGCATATATTGGTTATGTAAATGTTTAATGTGCTATTGCCAATTGGCAATTATGATGCAGGTGAGTTCATCTATAGACATGTGCGGGAAGCCATTATTGAAATCGGCCCCGAGCACGTGGTGCAAGTATACCATATTACAAATGTGTAATTACTAATGACATGTCACACTATATCTTTGATGATTGAAGTTTGAAATGATCCTTGATTTTTGAATTTGTCATGTAGGTTATCACAGATAATGGATCCAATTGTGTATCCATGGGCCGTATGTTACAGGAAGAGTATCCTAAGATAACTTGGACTCCATGTGCCTCTCACAGCCTTGATTTGATGATGGAGGATATTGGGCAGTTATCTTGGATGAGAGTTGTGCTTGAGAAAGCAAAATTCATTGTGCGATTTGTTACTAGCAAGCCCAAAGTTTTAAATATATTTAGGGCAAACTCTTCATTGCAATTTCAGAAACCATCAGCTACTCGTTTTTGTTACATGTTTCTTGTTCTTGAACGAGTACTTAGGGTTCGAAAGGGTCTACTACGCACAGTGGTTGCAGAGGAATGGTATAGTATCCAAGAAGTAAAGTCAGGTGACACATTGTACACTCAGTTCTCCAACATAGTGATGGGAGATGAGCAGTTTTGGAAAAAGGGTGAGATTATTATGCATGTTTTGAAGCCTCTTCATAGTGTGCTAAGGATCACGGACATGGAAGGAAGCACTCTAGGCCTTATATATGAGTATGTAGATCGTATTGGAGAGTGCATTGAGAAGATAGAAGGGTTGATGGAGAATGAGTAAGTATTTTTGTTTTTTGTTTTTCTCTTGAATTTTTATTTTTAAGACTCATCGTTCATGATTCATAAATCATGATTAATGATAATGTTAAATGGACAATGGACATTGATGATTGATGTTTATGTTTTTCTTTTCCAGGAAGAATGAGCTCTTAGAATGTGTGAGAAGGAGATGGGACCATCTTCTACATCCATTATGGCGTAATGAGGAGGCATACTTAGATAATGAATTGGAAGATAATTGGCTCACATATGTGAAAATGTGGAAGGAGATGATGTGCACATGATAGATCAGCTAGAGAAAGAGCGGTATGCATTTCGTACGAATGAGAAGTATTTTGGGAACCCCACAGCACGCTTACGGGAGAATCAGCTTGCGCCCGTGACATGGTGGGAAAGATTCGGCTTGGGCACACCTTTATTGGTATATATTTAACTTTTATATTATCATTTATGTAAATTGTAATTTTATAAATTACAAGTTACAACTTGAACTAACATTAAACTTTGCATTTTGTATTATGTAGAGAAAGCTTGCTATCAGAGTCTTATCACAAGATTGTAGCACTGGCCCGGCGGAAAGGAATTGGAGCACTTGGGCTCTATTCCACACAAAAAAGAGAAATAGGTTGAGTTCAGAGCAACTTGAGAGATTGGTGTATTGCCATTGTAATCTCAAGTTGCTAGAAAAGAAAGGCAATTACACGCATCCACTTCAGGTATATGATTATATCATGAATCATGATCCCTTTAATTGTGTAATGTGTTATAAGTTATAACTTAATACTTGTAAGTTGTAACTTATCTTTCATTTGTATAATGTATTTCAATTTTCTAAATTATAGGTAAATGTGGATACTATTGACATATCAGATGTCAAGGATATTCCAGAGATACCTCATGAGGAAAGGGACATTTATTCCATGCTCTTTAAAGAGCAACAGAGGTTTGTTCGACAAACCCGAAGCAAAACCTCTAGGGCAAAGGCATGTGGTGAGTACATTGTGATTTGTGATTCATCATTCATGAATCATGTTTCAAATTCAAATTCAGTTTCTTATATGTTTTTTTTTTTTCCTTTTATGCAAAAGGTAACATCATGGAGGCATCCACTTCTCGTCATCCTCGCAAATTTGCATCTCGACGAGGCGGAGGACGTTGCCGTAGGGGTGCTAGTACGAGTCGGCACGTTGATGGGCCGCAGGATTGGGAAGAGATCTCTGCAGAATCACGGTCAGATGAGGATTTAGACGAGGCTGCTGCCACTATAGCAGCACAGTTTGGACTTGACTCAAAATCATCCTCATGGACTAGCGCTTTCGATGAGGATGAGGATGAGGATCTTGATGAGGATGTAGACTCTAGAGTCTAGACTCTAGAGAGTCTATATATTTTGATATTTGTATGAGGCTTGAGCCGTGGGGCCATGGCCCATGACATTGGTGATTGGACTCATATATCAGATTCATCATTGATGATCGGGATGTATACACTATTACACTTACAGTATGATGATTGATCATTGATGCAGTATGGTTTTAGTCATGGATGTCTTTTTACTAATATGTTATGCTGCATACAATATGTTTTAGTTTTAATTAAAAAAAAAAAAAAAAAAAAAGTGGTGAAGAATAAAAATCGCGATTTTTTTTTTAGGTGGGAACGATTAAAACGATCAAAACGTTTAAATCCCGATTTTTATAAGCGATTTAAATCTCTGCCTTTGTACTATGGCAGTGGCTTACGTAACACTTTACACATGTTGCCTAATCTTTCTCTATCTTTGTCTCATCATTTGTATGATTAAATGTAGTATGTTCATGTTTTGTCAATATTGGAAGATTGCTGGAATCTGTGTTGTTGATCCTCGACCTATGGAACTTAGACATGTGGTATTAGTAATGGGCCTACTAAATTTCCAACAGTTTTTGTATGTATAAACTCAATGCTAAAAAATAGTGAAGCACACGAAGATCTTTCATGTCAAATTCCTGCATAAGGAGTTGCTTTACCTCTTTGATGCTTGTTTTATTGTCACCTCCTACAATCAAGTCATCAACATAAATAGCCACAATCGTGATGCCATCATCACCCTTCCTTGCGTATAATGAATGATCTACATCACACATAGAAAATCCAATGGTGGTTAAGTAGTCACCAATCCTTGCATGCTAAGCACGACGGGCTTGTTTAAGCCCATACAAAGCCTTTTGCAACGTGCAAACATATTTTGGGTGCTTTGAATCTTTGTATCCTTGTGGCTGGTCCATGTATACTTCTTCCTATAACTCACCATGTAGGAAAGCATTCTTCACGTCCATCTGATGCAAACTCCATCCTTTTGCTGTAGCTAATGCAACAAGTGCTCTAACAATAGACATTTTAGCTACAGGACTGAATGTTTCCTCATAATCAATGCTATATGTCTATGCATATCCTTTTGCTACCAATCGTGCTTTGTACCTGCCTATGCACCATCAACATTGTGATTTACCTTGTAAACCCACTTGCAACCTATGAGTGTCTTTCCTTGTGACCATAGTTGGTATTCGTACTCGTACGGATATATCCGTACGTATCCGTACGTACCGTACAATTTCGTACCAAATTTCTTTTTAAACTTTAAAAACCTGACCAGGCCTCAATGGATTCTCATTTCCCTAATTTCCACATGCAGAGAGCTTCCAATCTCATAAACATTTTGATGCATTTTAATCATAAACATGATGTTTACATGTTAAAGAGGAAATATATAATTTTTTAGCCCCCAAAAAAAAACTCGTACCTTATGAACGTACGAATTTCGTACGGGAAGCCCCAAATCTTAGGGTACGTACGTAGTACCGTACTAATATGTATCGTACTAATCGTACGGATCGTACCTTACCAACTATGCTTGTGACAATGGAACAAGCTTCCATGTTTCGTTTTTGTAAAGTGAAGCCATATCCTCATCCATAGCTTTCTCCCAATTTGCATTCCCAATTGCATCTTCAAAACAAGAGGGTTCAACATCTTGTATTACCTTTGTCATGTAGGTACAATGGCAAGCCATGTAACTATCATATGTCAATCGTTGCACTGAATTCCGCATCCTCCAAGGTCCTCTTCGTCCTGGGTCACTTCTCCTTGACTCCCAGAGAGCAATCCAAGTTCCTCGTCAAGAGTCTTTTTTGAACCGCTTGAATCTACATCAATGTCTTCAAAACCTGTAAATGTTTTACTTCCAACAAAAAACTTTTCTTTACCTTTCTTGGATGTATTTGATGAATTTGCTGGACTGAAATTTCCATGCAATCTTCCACTCCATGGATTTGAGTTGGAACTATTGCTTGGTGATGCATGTGGTCCACTCAAAACTTGAGATTTTGCACTTGCTTTTTTAGCATTTTCTTTTTCATTTGATTCAAGATTAAGTCTTTCTTTGACATTTGCATAGAAGCTTTGTTGGTGTGTGAAACACCACAAGAACCAAACTAATGTGGTATTAGAAGACCTCTATAACCACCATTAGCTTAGCAATACTCAAATGTTGAACCTTCAACTCTGAACTTAGTGAAAATCAAAATTTCACTTCACAGTAATCTGCGCCTTTTCTTCAATCCTTCAATCTGACCTGTATTAGCTTAATCTTTGCAAAATCTTTTGATCACTTGCTAAAAGAAGTTCTTGCTAATGTTAAGCAACACATAACAAACAAAACTTTCAAGTAATAACTTCAAAATCTTCTGATGTTGCTTCAATCTTTCCACTATGTCTGAAAACTGAAATTTGACTTCATCGATTTGACATACCTCCACTCTTAAGTTGATTTCTCTGAGTATGCGTCCCGTTTCTTAAAGATCTTTTGACCAAATGTAGTTGAGGAGAGTAGCTTTAAAATGAGCTATCACTTACCAAAAACTTTACACCATGCTTCGAGATCTGACCTTCAGAAGATCAGTCAAATGTGCGCCAGAAAAGTCATAACTGTCAACTACCTTACACAGTCATATGAAATGACTTAGAACTCAATGTACAAGAGGAATTAGACTCAATCCTTCTACACAAACATGTGTTGATTATCAGAGAAGATGTGTACAAAATGGCTTGGCCTAATTTTGCTCATAGCCATGGAAAACTCTCTCAGACTCAGAAGTTTTTCCTCACCATCTCTCTCAGAAAATACACGACTTTTCTCTACTCTCTCAGATTACAAAATTGAGTTCTCTCATACATGTTTTTGCATCAAATTAACTTATATACCTATGGTTTTCATTCTTCTAGACTTGAACTCGTAAGTTCTGAAGATCAAATAAAAATTAGACTCTAATTTTGCACTAATTTACAATAGTGAAATTGTCCCTTCACTTAGGCTTGATTTTCTGTAGGTCTTTTCTTCACTTCTTCTTTCCTCCATCATATGTCTTCATATGTTTTCATATATCCATGCCTAATTAGTGAGTGAAGCCCCAACAGCTCCCCCTCAATCACTAATTAGCATAACTTGACTTCTTCACATAATCTTCTTCTCTTTTATTCCTGCCATCTCTTTGAACCTATTTGTCTTCACTCCATCCAAGCTTTTTGTCATAATATCTGCAATCTGATCTTTTGTAGAAGTGTACACCACTTCAATCTCTTTCTCCATTACCTTTTCTCTAAGAAAATGATACTGTATTTCTATGTGCTTTGTCCTTGCATGAAATACAGGATTTGCTGCAAGATATAGTGAGCTCATATTATCTCCATGAATGATGGGTATACCTTGATCAATTCCCAAGCTTTTGAATAATGTCTGCATCCATATTACTTCTTTTGCTGCTTCCACAAGTCCTTTGTATTCAGCTTCTGTTGATGATAAAGCCACTGTGTGTTGTTTCTTTGAACACCAACTCACAAGCTTATCTCCAATGTATATCATGTAGCCATGGGTAGATCTCCTGTCATCTTGACTTCCTGCCCAATCTGAATCACTGTAGGCTCTCAATCTTATATCTGATGTAAAAGGATAATACAATCCTTCTTCCAAAGTCCCTTTGATATATCTAAGGACTCTTTGACATGCAATCCAATGTGGATCCTTTGGACAATGCATGAATTGAGAAAGGACACCAACTGCATAACTAAGATCAGGCCTTGTTAGTGTAGCATAAATTAAACTTCCCACTAAAGATTGATACTTCCTCATGTCTTTGAATTCTGCACCATCATATCTACTGAGTTTATGATTGACTTCTAGTGGTGTAGATGCCTCTCTGCAATTCTCCATATTAAACTTCTTTAGAAGATTCAAGAGATACCTTTCTTGTGATACATAAATACCATGCTCTGCATAAGTGATTTCCATTCCAAGAAAATATGACAATTTTCCTAGATCACTTATCTTGAATTCCTTCTCAAGTAGCTTCTTCACCTCCTTGATTCCTTCATTTGAGGTACCTGTAATTATAATATCATCTACATAAATACAAATGTAGATCATACCTTCATCTGTTCTTTTGATAAGTAAACTTGCATCTGCCTTTGAACTTTGATATCCAAGATCATTAAGATACTTTACAAGTCTATAATTCCAAGCTCTTGGAGCTTGCTTCAAACCATAAAGTGCTCTTCTCAACCTGCAAACATAATTTGGAAACTTATGATCTGCAAACCCTTGAGGTTGCTCCATGTAAACCTCATCTGATATATATCCATTCAAAAATGCATTCTTAATGTCCAATTGACTCAATGTCCATCCTTTTGATGCTGCAATGGCAATGATTGTCCTTATGGTTGACATCTTTGCTACAGGACTGAATGTCTCATCATAATCTATGCCAAAAGTTTGAGCATAGCCTTTAACCACCAATCTGGCTTTGTATCTGGCTATAGTTCCATCTGCATGCTTTTTAACTTTGTAAACCCATTTATTTCCAATCACTTTCTTACCACTAGGTTTTGGAACAAGTTCCCAAGTTTTGTTTTCTTCAAGAGCATCAAACTCTTCCTTCATTGCTTCTTCCCATTGTCTCTTACCCTTTGCTTCATCATAGCTTTGAGGTTCTTCATCTTCTTTAACCATGTAAGCATAATTTTTCTGAGTCAAGTAAGAAGTATCATAGGAATACCTTGTAGGTTGCTTCCTCATTCTGGTTGACCTTCTTGGTTCACACTCTTCATGTATATCTGGATGTACTTCTTCATCAAATATTGGTCCATCTTCATTCCTTCTATATGATCCAACCCTTGATGTGCTTGCTTGCATATGTTCTTCATCTCCATCTATCTACATATGTGACTTACCTTTTGCATTCCTTCTTATCTCTTCTTCAAATGTTTCAAGGTCACAATCTTTATCTGCATACCAACTCTTCTGTTCATCAAAAGTCACATCTCTGGAAACAATAAAATGTTTAGTTAGAGGACTCCATAACCTATAACCCATTTGCTTTTCATCATACCCAATAAACACATATTTTTTTGCCTTTGGTTCAAGTTTGTGTCTGAGTTGTGATGGCACATAAGCATAGGCAATTGACCCAAACACTTTACAATGGTCAAGTGTTGGTTTCTTACCCCACCAAGCTTCATAAGGGGTCATACCATTCAAAGCTCCACATGGTAGCCTATTAACAAGGTATGTGGCTGTATTTACAGCCTCAGCCCAAAGATAATTAGGGCAATTCTTTTCCTTTAGCATTGCTCTTGCAAATTCAACCAATGTTCTATTTCTCCTTTCTGCCACCCCATTATGTTGAGGTGTATACCTGCAAGTTATCTCTCTCTTAATACCTGCATTCCAAAGATATTCATTAAACTCTTTGGAGAAGTATTCTCCCCCTCCATCAGACCTTAGCCTCTTGAGTTTTTGACCTGTAACTCTTTCTGCATAAGCATGAAAATGTTTGAAGGCTCCAAATACTTCTGATCTTTCTTTTAGAACATAAAGGGTTATCCACCTTGTAGCATCATCAATAAACAAAACATAATACCTAGATCCATTTATTGAACCTTCTTTTGTTGGCCCCCATACATCTGTATGTATGAGTTCAAGCAAACCATCATGCTTGAAACCTTTCTTCTGAAATGGTAGTCTATGTGCTTTTCCCATCTGACAAGCTTCACACTTGTATATCATATGTTGATTCTTCACATTTGGTAGTCCCAATACAGATTGGTTCTCCACCATAGTTTTGATTCCTCTTTCATTGAAATGTCCCAATCTCTTATGCCAAAGATCTAACTCTGTAATTACTTCATCACCATGTGTGATTAGGGCTTGACCAACATTTCCTTGCACTTTGAGAGTAAAAAGTCTACCTTCCTTCTTACCACAAACAATGGGTTTGTATGCATCCTCTGGATCTTCAACAAATACTCCTTCATTTGTAAATCTGACTTGAAAACCTTTCTCCACTATTTGTCCAACACTAATCAGATTCTTTGGTATTGTTGGAACATACAAAACATTTGTTAATAAATCAGCTCCACTCCTGCACTTCACTTTTCCAATTGAATGCACATTATGTTTTGTATTATCACCTGTTTGTACTGTATGACTTGAATTGCCTTCTTCCAATTCTGACAACAATTCTATATTACCTGATAAATGATTTGAACAACCAGAGTCAATATAAAATACCTTGAGATCCTCCTTCTCTGATGAACTTATTGAATTCATCATCAATGTTGTATGGTTGTCATTCTGTGTATCATTTGCATAATTGTAATATGTGGTGTTGTATGATTGGTTCTGATTCCAATTTCTTCCACCACCTCTTCCATAACTTCCTCTTGAATTCTGTCTTCCTCTTTGAAATTGATTCTGAAATCTTCCACCTCTTCCTCTGCCATTGTTGTTCTGATTTTGGCTTGATCCTTGTTGATTATGCCAACAATCATAAGCTACATGATTGCTCAATCCACAAATCCAACATGTCTTCTTGTTATTGTTCTGATTACCTCTACCTCTTCCATTTCCTCGACCTTTACCTCTGCCAAAACCTCTTCCTCTTACATAATTTTCTTGAGTTGTTGACTCTTCTTCATCCTTTGCTTTGCCTTTATCTCCTTTCTTTTTATTCTTCATGTACATTGCAGAACTTTGACCTTTGTCTCCATCTGACTTCAAGTCTTGCTCAAATGTGAGCATCAATCCAAGTAATTGATTTAATTCTGGCACATAATGGTTTAATGAGAGTTCTGTTGAAAGTACAAAAGGCTTCCACCTTTCATCACCCCTTAATCCTGCAAGTAATTGTGCTATCAACCTATGATCTTCAATATCCTCATCAATAGATCCAAGGCTATCTGCCAAGTCCTTCATCTTAGTGACATAATCACTAATGCTCTGATTTTGCTTTTTCTTGAATGTGGTGAACTCTGACCATAAGCTAGCCTTCCTAGCTTTAGTAGTGTTTTGGAAGTGGTCTTCCAAAGCATTCCAAATATCTTCAGCTGTTTCTAATCCTCTGATATGTGGCAACAAATGATCTGTAATAGTGTTATATATATAAGCTCTTGCACTTGCATCTCTCTTCTGCCATAGCTTCAAAGCTTCTAGCTCTTCCTTTCTTGGATGACTTTCATCTTCAAATTTAGGCTTCTCTTCTTCACCTGTCACATATACCATTAGGTCCTTACTCATAAGTAAGGCTTCCATCCTCATTACCCAAGCAGGATAGTTATCTCTGTCCAATTTGTCAATGGACACATGATCTGCCATAGTATTCTTGCTTCTGCTTCAACCTGTAAGTATAAAGTAAAAGAATGATACCCTTTGTAGACCTTTACTCTTGGGAGCAACTTCGAAATACTCTTCTGATGACTTTTGGTTGTTGAACACCTCAGCTTCCACTTTCTTTAATAAAGAACTCTTCAATTCTTCTTGTATCTGCTCTCCTTTACTCTCGAGGACCTTATCTGCTCTGATACCACTTGTTGGTGTGTGAAACACCACAAGAACCAAACTAATGTGGTATTAGAAGACCTCTATAACCACCATTAGCTTAGCAATACTCAAATGTTGAACCTTCAACTCTGAACTTAGTGAAAATCAAAATTTCACTTCACAGTAATCTGCGCCTTTTCTTCAATCCTTCAATCTGACCTGTATTAGCTTAATCTTTGCAAAATCTTTTGATCACTTGCTAAAAGAAGTTCTTGCTAATGTTAAGCAACACATAACAAACAAAACTTTCAAGTAATAACTTCAAAATCTTCTGATTTTGCTTCAATCTTTCCACTATGTCTGAAAACTGAAATTTGACTTTATCGATTTGACATACCTCCACTCTTAAGTTGATTTCTCTGAGTATGCGTCCCGTTTCTTAAAGATCTTTTGACCAAATGTAGTTGAGGAGAGTAGCTTTAAAATGAGCTATCACTTACCAAAAACTTTACACCATGCTTCGAGATCTGACCTTCAGAAGATCAGTCAAATGTGCGCCAGAAAAGTCATAACTGTCAACTACCTTACACAGTCATATGAAATGACTTAGAACTCAATGTACAAGAGGAATTAGACTCAATCCTTCTACACAAACATGTGTTGATTATCAGAGAAGATGTGTACAAAATGGCTTGGCCTAATTTTGCTCATAGCCATGGAAAACTCTCTCAGACTCAGAAGTTTTTCCTCACCATCTCTCTCAGAAAATACACGACTTTTCTCTACTCTCTCAGATTACAAAATTGAGTTCTCTAATACATGTTTTTGCATCAAATTAACTTATATACCTATCGTTTTCATTCTTCTAGACTTGAACTCGTAAGTTCTGAAGATCAAATAAAAATTAGACTCTAATTTTGCACTAATTTACAATAGTGAAATTGTCCCTTCACTTAGGCTTGATTTTCTGTAGGTCTTTTCTTCACTTCTTCTTTCCTCCATCATATGTCTTCATATGTCTTCATATATCCATGCCTAATTAGTGAGTGAAGCCCCAACAAGCTTGACATTTTATCAAACACCACATCCCTATTTACCTATTTACCTTCACCTGTCGTGTGAGTGGGTTATAACATTTATATCCCTTTTGCTCAAAGGAGTATCCAATGAAGATATATTTTTCTGCGTTTAAGTTTGGTTTTTTACTTGTGAAGTTCTCTTCAGGTGCAACTTGATGAACAGTAGCAACTGGAGTTCGGTTCATGATGTTCGGTTCATGATGTATACAACAGTGTCAACTTGTGCCCAATAACAACGAGGCATATTCTTCTCAGCCATCAAGGCTCTTGTTATTTCTGCAATATGTCTATTTTTTCATTCAACAATGCCATTTTGGTGTGGTGTGTACCTTCATGAAAACTGATGTCGAATTCCATGACTTTTTAGAAAGTTGCTGAACTCATTCGACATATATTCACCTCCTCCACCAGATCTTAATGTCTGAATATATACTTCTTGTCTTCTTTTCCACCATAGCTTTAAAATTCTGGAAGTGAGTGAACACCTCACTCTTCTCTTTCATGAAATATACCCATACTTTCCGTATATGGTCATCAATGAAAGTAACATAAAACCTTCAACTACCCATAGATGTGCTCTTTGTAGGACCCCAAACATCTGTATGTTCTATTTCTAGCACATTCCCATTGACATGCTTGTCATGCGGAAATGATGCTCTTGACGGTTTACCAAATTGACATGTTGCATATACCTTTTGCATTTCTGCAACTTTGAAATTTGGTAGTCCATTGACAATCTCTTTTATTGCATCAATTTCAGCCTCCGCAAGTTTGCATGTCCAATTCGTTTGTGCCAGATCTGTATATCAATAATAACTCCTGCATCTTTTGCAAACATGGCTACATTCATTTAAGGAATTTTCAGATTTGAGGTGGAAATCCTACTCACTTTGTTTCCTTTGACAATCCATCGTTCATCATGTTTGTACTCTTCTACATATAACCCGTCAACATTGAACCTGACTTGTAATCCGTGGTCAACCATTTTTCCAACAGAAACAAGATTCTTTGTTATATTTGGAATTTGCAGCACATCAACAAGATGTTTTACCTTCCCGTCCTCCATAGACAGCGCTATGTTTCCCGTATGCTCGATAGGGTGTGATGTGTCATCACCTGTTACAACATATCTAGGAATTGGCAATTTCTGCAAACTACTAAAGCATTCCGCATGACTAGTCATGTGATTTGAAGCGCCTGAATCAACATACCAGACATCACCATTCGATTTCGAAACATGAGCTGACATCGTACTCAACATATGATGTTGAACCATGAACAACTTCTTAGAATCATCCGCACTTGTGGATGCATAGTTGTTTTGCTGCCTTCTGTTATTTTGATTCTTCAACCTTCAATCACGTTCAAAGTATCCAGGTTTACCTCAATTCCAGCATCCTTTACTATCATTACCTGAATCATCTCTTTGGAAATTTTGCAGCCTCTTTGGCTCTCCCTACCTCCGTGTCCTCTACCTCTTGCATGGTTCTGATGTTGACCTTGGTCTTGGTCACTGTTTCCTCTTCCACTTTCGAAGCCTCTACCTCTACCTCTTCCTCTATGAGAGTAGAATACCTGCTTAGAACTAGGTTTTCCTTGGGAGTTCGAGTCCTCACCAAGATTCTTTTCTTCAATAATCAACATGGACACCATATTAGCAAAATTGGGAATATTTTCTGTGGTCTGAATAGATGTTCTGAACTCCTTATATGGAGCTCCTAGACCGTGAAGCTCTGCCTTATTGAATCGGAAGTCGGGCTTCTTATGGCCTTTCGCACCACACTCATAACATGTCACATCAGGCTCTCTTTCTTGCTGGAGCTTCCTCTTTCTTTGCTTTTGCTCTTACTCCTTTGTGAATAAGAGCCCTTCTTCTCTGATCTGCCTCTGACCATGTTTGCAGAAGTGCCTCCTTCACCACTTACTTTTCTCCTGATTGCTTCATTCAATATAGAACCACTCACACCATCAAAAGTAAGATTGGGGCTGTTTGATAATGAGACCACCAAGGTCTCCCAAGAATCAGGGAGTGTCATAAGCAGAAAAATAGCTTTGAGCTTATCATCAAAGGGAGGCATCCCTGAGTCATGCAACTGTGATAGTGTACTTGTAAAATGAGACAAGTGTTCTGCAACACTCTTGGACTCATCCAACTACATGCAAACTAATTTCTTGATCAGATGTACCTGATTAACAGATTTGGTGTTCTCATAGGTGGCCTTAAGCTTGACCCACAACTTTGAAGGTGTAGTAATGCCCTTGAGGTCTACAAGAATGTCATCAGACACGACCATTTTTATGTAAGTGACGGCCTTTCTGTTCACATTATGCCACGCGTCATCTGACATATCTTCCGGCTTTTTTGCTTCCAACGCCTTGTCACATTCTTTGAGTCTTTGAGGAAGAGAATTCCTGAATTCGCTCCTTCCAAAGATCAAATCCTATGCCCTCAAAGTGGTGAATTTCAAAGAGATTCTTCATATCTGAAGACGACGATGCCATAGTTGCACAAATAAGAGGTTAATGTGCTGAAATTTTGGGCAAAATGCACCAAAAACAGCGTACCACCTCTAAAAGTAGTGCACACCAACTTCAAACAATTGTAGGAGCAAAATGGAGTAAAATCAAGTCGATTGGAGTACAAAATCAGAGTCTGAAATTTTTTGAATTTTTTTTTGCAGAAAATTCCAGCAAGCTAATTTGTGGCAAAAATCAACAATTTTGACGTCTTTTGACCGCAATGTGCATACATAAGCTATAACTCAGCCTTTAGAACCAAATAGGAGCAAAAGCTTCAAATATCGCTTTAGAAATTTCTGAAATTCTCAGAAAAATACCACAATTTGCTGTACATAAGCAATTTCTTCTGCTACAATTCAATACATAAGGTGCTAGACTTGTGTATTGCTGTTATGACCTGTGAAACACATGTTTATACCTGTAAAACACTTGTTTAGACCTGTAAAACACCTGAAAACAGCATGTTATGGGCTGTTGAGACGTCCAAAGTGATCCTCTTGGCCCGGGAGCAAAGTTGTTCGCGATGAAATCGAAGATTATTGCGAAAAGTGGGGTTTTCTTTGTTGCACTATGTAGCAGCTCTGAAACCCTAAATCAGCTCTGATACTAGTTGTAAAGGTTGAGATGTGGTGCTAAAGGAGTAGAGGATGTGTGTATGTGCCTCAAAAGTGGAGTTGATAGCCAGGAATAGAGGCATAGCTGCATGGAAGAGAGAGAGAGGATCGATCAGCTTTGGGAGGCTTCACTCAAAGTGAGTTAGCCAAAAGTGTTATTAAGTTATGTTATAAAGGACCCTTTTAGAGTTGGCCAAGTTCACATTGAACTTGGCCCAAAAAATAAAGAATAAGTGACTTAGCCTTTATAAATAGGCTTATACACATGTATACACTATGAAGGGGTCATTTAGGGCTTTACCTCAACAATGTAAAGAACATTCAGTTTGCAAGCTTATAAAACTTATTTATGGTTTGATGAAAACACTAAGGACCTAGTATGAAAAGATTCATCTTTATCTTTTGTCTATTGATTTTGAAAACTCAGAAGATGTTTCTATCCTCTATGTTAAGTCAGAGACTCATGTCTTGATCATAATCATCATTTATGTTGATGATATGATTATAACAGGTCCCAAGGACTTATATCTTAAGCTCTTAAGTCATAACTTAAGCATACATTTGATATAAAAGATCTTGGTATTTTACATTATTATATTGGCATTGAATTCAAATTCAGGAATGAGTATGTCTATCTGACACACCAAAAGTACATTGAGAAACTTTTAGAAATGTTTGAAATATTAGATTATAAACCTATGCAAACACTTATGGATGTTAATGTGTCATTATAAGCATATGCATATTCATAACCTTTTGATGCTACGCTATATGGTCAAGTAGTTGGATGCTTGAGTTATCTATGTAATGCACGTTCAGATATTCAGCTTGTAGTTTCAAAGTATCAAGGTTCATGCACCAATCTCTCAAACTTCTTTGGATAGCAGTTGGATGCTTGATTTATCTATGTAGTATACATCTTAATATTTAGTTTACAGTTTCTCAAGTATCAAGGTTCATGCATAAACATTTAAAAATTCATTGGAAAGTAGGTAAACAAATTTTTAGATATCGGAAAGGGACTATGACGCAATGTTTTTTCCAAAGTCTCTACGTTTTATACTTCAAGGTTTTGCAAACTCTGATTGGGTAAAGTGACAAAGAAATGAGAACAAGTATGTTGAAGAATGCCTTATTTCATGGATTTCTAAGAAACAACCGACATTGGCTACATCTTCAAGTGAAGCTGAGTATAGTGCTTCCTTTACAACTACACTTAAGCTATTTGATTATAGAAAATTTTAAGTTATCTTGATGTCGTGTTCATTTCCTATGTAGATATTTTCAGATAGTCAAAGTTCTATTGCTATTGCAAAGAATCTTGTTCATCATGCAAGGACAAAGCATACTAAAGTACATTATCATTATATTCGAGAACATGTATCTAAAAAGCACATTGAGTTTATCTATGTACCTACAAGTGAGAAATGTGGCACATATTTTTACCAAAGCATTACCCAGAGACAAGACATCAAAAATGCCATTATGACATTGAGGGCGGATTGTTGGAAAGAAATGTCAGAATAGCTCAAAATTGCCAAGGCCCAAATTTCTAGCGACCCTAATTTTGGGACTTAGTCAAATTTGGGTCAAAGATGGCTGGAAATTTTTATTTCCTTATTGGAAAGCACTCATTGAGAGCTTTGTAATGGTATATACCATTCCACCATCTGACACCTCAAAGTCGATGAAAAGTCAAACCCTAATTTCTGATCATGAACGTGCTTTTCATCTTTTTAAGATGGATGGATGTGATTTAAGCTTAAAAAAGCACTCAAATCAATGGCTATAGTTTAATCGAGTCCAAAATTTATTTGAAAAGCTAATTGAACCCGAAAAGCTCAATAGTGAGCGAAAGTACGCAAAAAAAATCAGGTTTTATGGCTTTTGGAAAGCACATATGCTTTGCTTTTGAGGGGTTTGCTGAATTCTATGTAACGGAGGCTTATTGGTACACTTTGATCATCCAATTGTGAAGCGTATCATACACAAGCTCTAGGATTTATAGCTAAGAGGTCGCTTGGAGGAGTTTGGTGCAGATTTTGGAGGATTTTTGACAGCTTTCTCTTCATCTTCTTCACACTAAAGTGTGCATGCTGATTTTGTGAGCATTGGTATCCAACTTTAGGGTTTCTTCGCGTGTTGGTCTCGACCTACCTCTTCAACACTTGAACATTACGTAGCTGCTGCCCAACATCAGAGAAGACTTAATTTCAGATTAGGGTTTGCTGTATTTACTGTTTTTGACAGTCCTTTCACTTCCAATTGCACATATTCTCTCTCACATCACCTGTTAGGAAAATTCTCTTTCGATTTTGTAACTAAAACCCTCATCATTCAGCCTATATTCAGTTTTGTAGCATTACACATCGTATATTTACATTTAGCATTTATTTTAGTGTGTAGTTAGCATTCAGCTACTACACTTTGATAATTGTCTTCTCTCTATTCCATTATCATTAATCTCATTTAATTTAGTCAATATGTGCTATGTGCTAAGGTTCTAAGTGTTAGAAGGATCTTGATTAACTTGTGACTATTATTTGGGTCTACCACACTTCCAACAAAACGGATCATCATTTCCATTTCTTTTCCTTTGTCCATGGCTTCTCCATGAAACATCTGCTTTCTTTATGCATGTCCCAATGCTTCATGCGTGATCTTTAAGAGAGGATATCACATATCTTCTCTCTCTCTCTGAAGGGAATTGAATTGCCTTCATTCTCAAGCTTCTCTTTCAAAGAGACTCACAAAGAGGTTCATGGTTGCATAGGAAAAAACCAATAAGATGCAATACAGAAAGTATCGTGGCTGCCATGGAGAAGAGATTAGAAGACAAATGAAGCCAAAGATGCACACAGGCTGCAATCGAGAGAGAGTGAGTATTCGAATTTATGCGAGCAGGCACATGAAATGGAGGACTTGATGGCTGAATCTCCTGCAAATGATTGAGAAGAAGGGGTTTTACCTCATAGGATATGACAAATAGATGACAAAAGGGCATGTAAGCTACTTTTACATAATCTTTTAACGATGAAGGCCCTAAGAGGGTTGAGGAAATCTATGAGTATGGTTGGACAACTACATCTCTTTGCACCTTAGCTTCCTATAGGTGGGAAATTGTGTGAAAGCAGGCCTCTAAAGCATAGTTACCTGGATAGGGAACAGGTCCCGGGACGGGGATGAGTCCTGGGACGGGGACAAGTCCCCGGCATAGTGACAGGGGATGGGGGGACGGGGGCCAAAAAGGCCAGGGACGACCGTCCCAATCAAAATTGGATCCGGGGTGGGTCTCGTCCCGGTTTGCCGTTCCAGACAGGGAATGCGTCCCATAATTCTTGAGACAGCCTGTTCCTTGTCGAGGACGTCCAACTGGGACGGGTCCATCCTAGCCCAAAATCGACCATCTTTTTTTTGTGGGCTTTGAGATACTTTCGCACATTTGTGCAGCTTGGTCCGCAGTCAAGCTTGGTCTGAATATTCGAACAACACACAAAGAGAGAGAGAGAGAGAGAGAGAGAGAGAGAGAGAGAGAGAGAGAGAGAGAGAGAGAGAGAGAGAGAGAGAGAGAGAGAGAGAGAGAGAGAGAGAGAGAGAGAGAGAGAGAGAGAGAGAGAGAGAGAGAGAGAGAGAGAGAGAGAGAGAGAGAGAGAGAGAGAGAGAGAGAGTCAAGGTATCTAACCTCACACCTTGAAGGTTCTCACTAAGACTCAAAGGTGTATCTTGTGAGTTGTGAGTTTTCTTGTAGTTTTGGAGTATACTTCAACACTTATTAATAATGATAATTGGAGTCATACTTATTTTCTTATCTAATTCTCTGTGTATTTTCTCTTGTGTATGTGTGTATATTATATAATGTCTTATGTCTTTCCTTGCCTAACAATTTGGTATTAGAGAAATTAGAAGGCTTTTTAGGAGTACTCAAGCAGTATCAGATTGACCTCTGCAGTTTGTGCAGGTACTAAGAGTACTGCTACAGGTATTCTGATTCAGTCCAGCAGCTTCAATCTATGTTGCCCTGTTTGCCTACCAATCCCTCTGTCCGAGCAGCAACTCTCTTGCATCCAGCTCTTTGTGTTGTGCACTCCGAACATTGTCCAACTTTGTCCAGTACTCTGTTGCTCTGTGTACAGGTAGCTTGTGTCCAGCTGCACCTCTAACCTAACAACTTTGAATACTCCTTGCATGCATTGCCGAGCAGGTAAAACTTGTGTGTTTCACTCATAGTTGGTATTCGTACTCGTACGGATATATCCGTACGAACCTTTCGATCCGTACGTATCCGTACGTACCGTACGATTTCGTACCAATTTTTTTTTTTTTAACTTTC
Source organism: Ceratopteris richardii (assembly GCA_020310875.1). Taxonomy (NCBI): domain Eukaryota; kingdom Viridiplantae; phylum Streptophyta; class Polypodiopsida; order Polypodiales; family Pteridaceae; genus Ceratopteris; species Ceratopteris richardii. The sequence goes on from CM035431.1 coordinate 98,888,029, forward strand.
AAAACTTGACTAAGCCTCAATGGATTCTCTTTTCCCTAATTTTCACATGCAGAGAGCTTCCAATCTCATAAACATTTTGATGCATTTAATCATAAACATGATGTTTATCATGTTAAAGAGGAAATATATAATTTTTTAGCCCCAAAAAAAAACTCGTACCTTATGAACGTACGAATTCCGTATGGGAAGCCCCAAATCTTAGGGTACGTACGTAGTACCGTACTAATATGTACGGTACTAATCGTACGGATCGTACCTTACTAACTATGGTTTCACTGTATGTTACATGTCCACTTATGCTCATTGCTTATAAGTTATCACATTATGAATAATGAGTCATGATTCATGACACATATGTCATATATCATTATATGTATGCACATTCATGATTCATGTTTGATATGTTATTTGTGTAAATTTTAATATATAATACATATTATCTAACGATTGTAATGTAGTAATGTACTAATGTAAGTTCTAATTTTTAACTTCTAACATTTTTTTCATGACTCAATAGACAAGAGCTGAGACTGAATACTTAATATGGCATAATCGTCATCTCAAACTGAAAAAATTTCATCCAAAAAGCGTTGTTCATGGTCATGGTGGGATGAAGTTGATGCACCAAAAGTCGGTGTTGGTAGGGGGCTAGAGCATGGACATGCAAAAGATGTGGGTATCATAGAAGCGGTGGAATACATATGGTAAAAGCTCATCTTTTGCATGAAGGCGGTCAACAAGTGAGATTTTGTACCACAACTTTGTCAATGGCTGAAAGGAAGCCTCTTATAGACAAGTGTCGTCTTCTTGAGGCTACTCAAAAGGAAGCCCGAGAAGGGAGTTAAAAATATGTTGTGAATCTGATGGTAATATTTGAGGCGGCCTCTATGAGAGTATCGACTTCCCATTCAAATACTTTGCGGGATTCACCATGTGCATCACAATCTGCACATCATCCTCGTGAAGAATCCATTCCTCATCATTTTCGTACATCGTTTTTCTTTACATCATCATTTCATGTTGGAAAAAAACAAAGTATATTGGAATCATCTTGGAAACCGATTTTGAAGGAAGAAGTGGATAGAGTGGTGGAAAGATACTTCTACCATGATCACATTCCTTTTCGAGCAGCATGGTAATTATTTCTTCTTTTTTATTCTTAGACTTGAGTATATATTCATGAAACATGTACATTGTATTAATATATCATGATATAATGCATACATTATTAGTAACTACATATGTCATTCATACATATTTATATTACACGTGTCTTACATACATTGATTGATTGCTATATGTTTGCTTTTCGGATCTCCATACTTCAAGGACATGGTAAAAAAAAATGGTGAGGGTGGAGAAGCATATGTGGCTCCCTCTTCAGAGACTTTACGCACAACGTTATTTGAGAAAGCGAAGAGGGGTGTAGAGGCTATATGCATTGTAGTAAAAAGTTCATGGGAGAAAAATGTAGTATCTTTGATTGTGGACAGATGGAGCGACGTGAGACGAAGATCTATTCATGGAGTAGTTGCATAGAAAATCTTGGTCCATCAAATGTAGTGTGTATTTTGACGGATGGAGAGGAAGCAAATAGATAAACTGCCCATATTATTGAGGATATGTATCCATATATCACCATATCTTTTTGCATGGCACATTGCCTAAATAATCTAGTGAAGGATATTGGTTTCGTCTCTTGGATTTCACTTACCATTGAGAAGGCAATACAAATGGTTGCATTTATTTTGAATCATCAAAAGGTAATTTATTATTTTACTTTACTCTTTGAATATTATCTTCTTATGTTTTTCTTAATTTTGGCATTCGCAATTGAAATAGGTGCTTGCTGAATTTTCAAAGCATTCAAAACTTGCTCTATTCAAGTATTCAGAGACTCACTTTGCATATAATTTTATTATGCTTCATAGATTATTTGTATGTTGTGATGTTGTGATTGGACTATTGTTTAGTGATGAATTCGGAGCTACGTTCGAGTCACGCATAGGAAGGGAACTAATTCAATTAGCTGAAAATGGAGCTTGGTGGGAGGAATTACACATCATTGATGAAATGGTGAAACCAATCATATATCCTCTACGGCTTATAGATTCCATGAACATGTGCATTGGGAAAATCTATGAAGCAATGGATTCTATGATTGAATCACTTAAAGAAAAAAATTTAGATATAAAAAGGTATGTTTTATTTTTTATGGATTTTTACATAAATACTAAATACATTGTACATACTAATAATTGCATAGTACATACATACGTTATACATAGTATGTATGATATATGTATGTATTATGTATGCATGTGATACATTCTGCTATTATTTTAATTTTTAATTTTATGTATGTCCTTTTTTAAGAGATTAAGAAATTTCAGAATTATGCATTTCACGATGGAATTCATATTACTAGCCTCTTCATGCAGCGTCATATGTATTGGATCCTGAGTTTCAATCGGGAAAACAATATACCGATAAAGAGGTTATGGGTGGATGGATGAAAGTCTTGGAGCGTTTAATTCCAAGTTATATAGAAAGAAGAGCAATATGGGATGAATTAGCTATGTATCGAAACGGAAAGCATGACCTCCTTCATTCTTTGGATGCACAAGAAGATGGTTTTCGTGTTGGTAGTGCCCTATTGTGGGAGGATTATGGAGTTAGCACACCAAAGCTACAAGTTTTGGCTATTCGTATTTTGAGCCAAGCATGTAGTTAATCTTGCATGGAGCAATTATGGAGTATTTATGCACATGTTGGCTCAAAAAAACGCAATAGACTTTGTGTTGAAGAGGCTAGTGATTTAGAGTATATTAGTTGCAAATTAAAGATGTTATCAAAAATAGATAAAGCTGATCCATTTACAGAATGGGAGTTGAAAGAAGATAATGCTATCGCTTCAACTAACATTAAAGAGGAAAACATAGAAGAAGCACATGATTATAAGGAGCATGTAACTAACGAGTTTTACAATGTTTTTGATCATGATGATGTATATGATGAGACTATATAGTCTCTTTAGTTTACACTTCGATATGTATTTTGCATTTTAACATTTGTACTTCACAATTGATGTTTTATGATTTATCGATTGTGAAATACAAATGTCAAAATACATGTTCATTGTCAAAATGCAAAATACATATGAAAGTGTAAATTAAAGAGACTATATAGTCTCATCATATACATCATCATGATAAAAAAGATTGTCAATGTCATTAGTTACGTGCTTCTTATCATCATCTCCTTCTTGTATGTTTTCCTCCTCCTTTTCAATGCTAGTTGGAGTGATGATATCATTTTTTTTTCAACTCCCATTCTGTAAATGGATCAGCTTTATCTATTTTTAATAACATCTTTAAATTGCAACTAACATACACTTAGTTATAAGTTTTTTCGACACCAAGTCTATTGCATTTTTTTGAGCCAACATGTGTATAAACACTCCATAATTGTTCCAAGCAAGATGAACTACATTCTTGGCTCAAGATACAAATAACCAAAGCTTGTTGCTTTGGTGTGCGAAATTCATAATCCTCCTACCATAGAGAACAACCAACACGAAAACGATCTTCTTATGCATCCAAAGAATGAAGGAGGTCTTTCTTTCCATTTCGATACATAGCTAGTTCAATCCGTACCGCTCTTCTTTCTATATCACTTGGAACTACAAGCTCGAAGACTTTCATCCATCCATCCATAACCTCTTTATCGATATATTGTTTTCTCGATTGAAACTCGGGATCCAATACATATGCAGATGCATGAAGAGGCAAGTAATATGAATTCCATCGTGAAATACATAATTCTGAAATTTCTTCAACCCTACAAAAAAAGACATACATAAAGTTAAAAATTAAAATAATAACAAAATTTATTACATGCATACGTAATATATACATATATCATACATACTATCTATGACAAATGTATGTACTATGTAGTTATTAGTATGTACAATATATTTAATATTTATATAAAAATCCATAAAAAGTAAAACATATCTTTCTATATCCGAAATTTTTTCTTTGAGTGATTCAATCATTGAATCCATTGCTACATAGATTTTTCCAATGCACATGCTCATGGAATCTACAAACCGTAGAAGATGTATGATTGGTTTCACCATTTTATCAATGGTGTATAATTCCTCTCATGAAGCTCGATTTACAACCAATTGAATTAGTTCCCTTCGTATTTGTGTGCGTGACTTCAACATACCTCCGAATTCATCACTTAACAATAGTCCACACACAACACCACTGCATACAGATAATCTATGAAGCATAATAAAATTATATGCAAAATGAGTCTCTGGATACTTCAATAGAGCAAGTTTTGAACGCTTTGAAAATTCAGCACACACGAATTTCAATTTGCAAATGCCAAAATTGAGAAAACATAAGAAGATATAAATATTAAAAACATAAAAAGATAATATTCTAAGAGTAAAAGTAAAATAATAAATTACCTTTTGATGATTCAAGATGAATGCAACCATTTGATTTGCCTTCTCAATGATAGGTGAAATCCAAGAAAGGAAACCAATATCCTTCAATAGATTACTTATGCAATGTGCAATGCAAAAAGATATGGTGATATGTGGATACATATCCTCAATAACATGGGCAGCTTATCTCTTTGCTTCCTCTCCATCCGTTACAATACACACTACAAGTGATTGACCAAGATTTTCTATGGGACTTGCTCATTCTGAAGCAAGAACATTTGCACTTTTTCCTGTGGATGATGCATCATGGGAAGAAAGAAAATACATCTCTCCTCTAGAGTAGGCAACTACTCCATGGATAGATCTCCATCTCATGTCTCTTCATCCGGCCACGATCAGAGATACTCCATTTTTCTCCCATGAACTTTTTACTGCAATGGATGCAGCGTCCAAAACCCTCTTCTCTTTCTCTAATAGCATTGTGCGTAAAGTCTTTGAAGAGGAAGCCACATATGCCTCTCCATACCGACCAATTTTTTTACCATGTTCTTGCAGTATGGAAACCTAAAAAGCAAATATATAGCAATTAATCAATGTATGTAAGTCACATGTAATATAAATGTGTATGAATGACATATATAGTTACCAACAATGTATGCATTACATCATGATACATAAATACAATATACATGTGTCATGCATATATACTCAAGTCTTCGAGTAAAAAAGAAGAAATAATTACCATGCTGCTTGGAAAGGAATGTGATCATGGTAGAAGTATCTTGCCACCGCTCTATCCACTTCTTCCTTCAAAATCGATTTCTAAGGTGATTCCAATGTACTTTATTTTTTTCCAACATGAAATGATGATATAGAGGGAATCGATGTACGAAAATAATGAGCAGTGGATTCTTCACAAGGATGATGTGCAGATTGTGATGCACCTTGTGAATTCCGCAAAGTATTTGAATGGGAAGTGGATACTCTTACAGAGGCAGCCTTAGACATTACGGTCGGATTCACAACATATTTAGAACTCCGTTCTTGGGCTGCTTTTTGAGTAGTCTCAAGAACACGAAACTTGTCTATAAGAGGTTGCTTTTCAGCCATGGACAAAGTTGGGTACAAAATCTCACTTGTTGACCGCCTTCATGTAAAAGATGAGCTTTTACCTTATGTATTCCACCGCTTCTATGATACCCACATCTTTCGCATGTCCATGACTTTTGGTGCATCAACTTCATCCCATCATATGATCATGAACAACGCTTTTTGGATGAGTTTGCTTGAGTTTGAGATAATGATGATGCTATAATAAATATTCAGTCTCAACTCTTGTCTATTGAGTCATGGAAAAAAAAATGTTAGAAGTTAAAAATTAGAACTTACATTAGTACATTGCTACATTACAATCGTTACATAATATATATTACGTATTCGAATTTCATACACAAATAACATATCAAACATGAATGATGAATGCATACATATAATGATATATGACATATGTGTCATGAATCATGACTCATTTTTCATAATGTCATAACTTATAAGCAATGAGCATAAGTGGAATATGTAACATAGGGTGAAACACACAAGTTTTACATGCTCGGCAATGCATGCAAGGTGTATTTAGAGTTGTTAGGTAAGAGGAGGAGCTGGACACAAGCTACCTGTACACAAAGCAACAAAGTATTGGACAAAGTTGGTCAATGTTCTGAGTGCGCAACACAAAGGTCTAGATGCAAGAGAGTTGCTGCTCGGACAGAGGTATTGGTAGGCAAACAGGGCAACATAGATTGAAGCTGTTGGACTGAATCAAAATACTTGAAACATTACTCTTAGTACCTGCACAAACTCGAGGGCTCAATCTGATACTGCTTGAGTATCTTCCGTACTCCTAAAAAGCCTTCTAAGTTCTCTAATACCAAATTATTAGGCAAGGAAAGACATAAGACAATATATATTATACACACATACACAAGAGAATGCACACAGAATTATGTAAGAAAATAAGTATGACACCAATTATGATCATTAATAAGTGTTGACGTACACTGCAAAATTACAAGAAAACTCACAACTTACAAGATACACCTTTGACTCTTAGTGAGAGCCTTCAAGGTGCGAGGTTACATACCTTGACTCTTGAGGCTTCCAAGCTTAAGAGTTCAGCCTCCCTCTCTCTCTCTCTCTCTCTCTCTCTCTCTCTCTCTCTCTCGATACTGTTTGAATATTCAGACCAAGCTTGACCGAGGACCAAGCTGAACAAATGCGCGAAAGTATCTCAAAGTGCACAAAAAAAAAGGTCGATTTTGGGCTCGGATGGCCTTGTCCTTGTTGGGCGGCCCCGAGAAGGAATGGGCCGTCCCGGGAATTATGGGACGCGTTCCCTGTCTGGAACGGTCGAGCAGAATGAGACCCATCCTTGCCAAAAACATTCGATTGGGACGGTGGGGACGGTTGTCCTTGGCCTTGTTGCCCCAGTCCCTCTGTCCCGTGTCACTATGCTCTAAAGGTGCATGGAAACTGTTCACTTGTTGTGGGAAAACACGTATTAAGAAAGATTGACGTATATTATGAACAAGAACATGGCATATTCTCTTGGATAGAGCTTTATTCTACCAGCGCAATCGCATGAGTTCGAATCGGATGAGATGCAAAGACGGACAATGCATTTTGCTTTTCTAGAAGAGGAGAGAGGATCTCCATGCAAACGTTGCCTTGAAGAGATACCAAATTGAATTTGGGAGAGAAGAATACATGGATGTGTATAGAAGAATGAAAGAGATGAAATAATCGTTCCCCATGAAGTAGATGATGAGTCCATCAAGATCCATGTAAACTTGATGAAGAAGTAGATGAGCCCAAGGTTTCCATGAAATCTTGGCTTTGATACCAATGTTAAGAACCTAGTCTCCATACGAGAGAAAGATATACATGGATGTAAGTATAAAAGAATGAAAGAGATGGAATAATCATGCTCCCATGAAGTATGATGTCTCTATTTTCTCTTTGTCTCTATACCTATCATGGGCCTAAAAGCCAACATATATAATAGAAAGAAGGGTCATACTTGCTCAAAGGCATCATCATTTAGGGACCAAAGTGTATCATTTCCAACCCTATCTTGAGCATTATTTTGTTGCTCCATACTTAGAAAATATGTCATTTTGATAACCTTCCATTAGCGACCCCACCTGCATCTTTGAACTTAAAAATTTGGATGGTCAAAGCTTGGTCAACTTGGTCAATATGGTCAAAATTTGATTAGATTTTTAATTACATAATGTGACAGGACTCATCAATAGCTCTCTAGTGATATATAACACTTGAGTATTTGACTAAGATGAGGGTCAAAAATCAAACCTTAATCTGAAATTTAAAAAAGCACTTTTTAATGTGAGAATAATGTGAAAAGCAATATGATACTTGTCAATATCTCATTAAAATTTAAGTAATTTAATCCGATGTTTATAAAGTATGCCACATGGCACCATAAAAAACACCACAAAAGCCGTAGTAGCCGAATTATAGCGGAAAAAATGAAACTCAGAATTTTGCTTTTTTGTTCTTTAAAATATACTTGCTTATCAAGGCAGGCATAAACCTATATAAAGACATAGTTGGAGGGGCTCAATCATCACTTTTGGAACTCTTCATGTGCTTTGCTTTGATGAGAGGTGGTCCCTTTAATTTGGAGAGGTGCAGTTGTGTTTTCTTCATCATCTACAAGGTGTGCAACAACTTGGAGCTTATCTATTTGGAGGAAATCATCTTCAGCTTTGGAGATTGTGGGATTATGGACAGCTTGTTATTCTTGCATACTCTTTATGCTATCTTGTCACTTTATGTGCTTCAACATGGAATGTAATGAATATATTTGGAGCTTTGCTTCTTTTATCTTTCTCATGTATTGTCTATTCTCCATCTTCTGTCTATTTTATCCATGTTTCTATATTGATTGGGGTCTAAGAACCAACAATTGGTATCAGAGCATGATAATCTAGAGTACAAAGAGAATTTGGTTACATGTAGAAGAATCAAATCTTCATGGAAGATGCAGATTTAGCTATGATATGCAGATTATCAGCCTCATTGAAGATGTTGAATATAGTTTTGAAGAGTTATACACTCTAAGAGGGGTCATTAGAACTTGATAGATATCAACTATTATAGTAGTAATAAAAAGTTCATATTTGTTGGATTTATAGATTGAAGAGCATTACTCCTTTTGTACCTATGAAGTGATGTTCAAACTACTTGTCAACCTTGTAGTGCTCCTTTGGGTTTGTCACTCAACCATGTATATGGGAAGTCACTCAACCATGTATATGGGAATTGGCCTCTACAACTTGGTGGTCATGGAGGAAAACTTATGTGAGCAAGGAGGGGTTATATCTTTACATTCAAAACTTTATGGTGAAAATTTTAACACCTTGTATTTGTGTGTGTATGTGTGTAGGTGTACAATAGGTATAGATCAAAGCATATAACCTTGGTTTGAAAAGGATTGACCAACGTTGATAGTCTTGGGAATATCTCCTATATTAACATAGCATCTTGTAGTTGTCTCTATCCGTCCAACTAGTACTTGGTTGAGAAGAGTAAGGGATGTGTGGGTTCTCCTTGTGATGTGTGTTATGGGAGTGCTCTTCATGACAAAGGTCTTTGTGTGTGTTTGTAGGATACTTTGCATGATATGTTGAAAAGGTACCTACAAACAAATAACTAGAAAAGGTCCTTGTGTGTGTTTGTAGGATACTTAGCATGATATGTAAAAAAGATACCTACAAACAAATAACTAGAACAAATAACAAATTCACCTACTTGGCATATTCCCCTAGTGTCATGTTAGGAGGGGGTTGTTAGAGAATATGTCATTGGGGCAACCTTCCAC